>CAIGRF010294859.1:19756-36235 GCA_903798235.1 Fraxinus ornus | reverse complement strand
ACTTCTTAAATTTGATAATCTAAATCCCATTTTCATTCTTTCTCTATGAATATATTTTTTGGGTATTTTCCTTTTTTTTTTGACATCTTATGTGCAAGACTTCTCTCCATTACGTTTTCTAAATGACCCATGTAGTGAGCTTTAAGTCGATGACTCCCAAGTCAGATAACCATAAGACATCGGATTTTAAATATCCTAACAGGTTTGATAACTCTAGTCATAAAGGCTACGAAGAGAAGTGTAAAATATATCACATTTTCCTTTAATACAATATTCGAATTTTAACATTGGTTAGTGCTCGCTCCAGACTCCTTAACCCAAACTCTTTCAACCAAAGATATGATCCAAGAACCCCAAACCATCAAATTTCTATGAACACAAACACTAACTTTCTCACCCCCAAATTATTTTTTAGCAATTTGGTTTCTATATAATGGATTTGGAGATTTTATTCAAACTTAGGTCAACACATCAACAATTAAATCCACATAATCAAGTCATGCTCCAACATAAGTGATAAGTCAATGATGGCTATATGCTCAAGTAAACAAGTCTAACATGGATAAGCGCTCAAGTAAAAGCATAAGATACGACGTTGTCCAATTCTAGTTAAAGCTATACTCAAGTCAAACAAATATCATCATATGAGGAAAGTCATTCAATGCTATACTAGACACTATTTTTTATTTTTTTAGATCAAATTAGTTATACAAACCTGATAAACAGTTGAAAGTAAGCAACAAAGATCCCAATTCTCCAAATACTTACGCCCACCCCAAACAAAAAGATTACATTATCCCCAATGTATATTAAAAAAAAAATGATAAACCAAATAAAGGAGTAAAGGATAAAAAACTCCCCAGGGGTATATGCGGATAGGTAGAAGGATCATGCTTGTCCGGTTTGTAGATGTCACGACAACCACCACTTTTCTTTGTTGCTATGCTTCAACTTTCTATTTCAAGAATTCAAAAAAAAAAAAAAAGTAATAATGTTAGCAAATAAGGTAAATATTTGTAATGTATTCACACCAAGACGAATTTTAATCTTCTAACATTAAAAGATTGAAATCTAGGTGCAACCTTAAGAATGATTTCACATCAATGTAAGCTTAACGTAATGCTAGGATATTAACAATGAGCCGAAATAAAATTAACTCAGTAAGTAAACACGCCTAAGTTACCAATGCAAGTCTTAAAGTACTGTCTAAAATGTGTTAAAAACTTTTTAAAATTAATGCAATCCCTAAAACTACTTGTAATGCAATAGTTAATCAAAATAAGGAAAAAAAGGATAGAAAAATGGGTTGCCTTCCATTAAAAGCTCAATTTTTTATATCAAACTCGACTTTTACGCAAGTGTATCATGGCACTTTCAATATGGATTTGGAGGTCCTGCTTAACTTGATCAATTTGATTTTGTTCCATATTACAACTTTCCTTCAAATTTTAACATTTCTCTACTCCAAGTAATATGATTTCTCATCATCACTCATTTTGAACTCAACAATACACACCTTAATCTCCTCATAAGTTTTAATAACAAATTCAATTTTTGAGCAAACGAGAAAGTTGAGGGATTGCATGCTAGTTTCCTCTTCTTTGAATGCCACTTATTCTTTTTCGCCCGTTATGATTAATTTCTCGATCTTTTCATGATCCTCTTCTTTAATTGAAACTTTCTTGAGTTCAACATTTGTATTCAAACTTTCGGCAAAGAAACAATGACATCTTCATGGAAACTCTCCTCCTCTTGTTATATTTATTGGAAGTCCGATGAATATGATTCCCTTAATTGATGTCCATTAATAATAAACAGAAGAAATAATCACATAGGAAAATCACCCACATCAAATTGTGGTGAGAGAAATAATGCAACAAGCAAGTCACACATGACAATTTAATCAAGTTCACATTCTGCTTTTATATCTCGTAGTTGTTGTCCTATAATGAAATCTCCCACAAACATATCTCTCTCATCAATTACTTGAGTTATCAATTGTTCTTGCCTTATGATGAAGTCCCATACGAGCATTTCGTTGAAATCAATCACAGTAATCTTCTATCATGTTATTTTTTATCTTTTTTTTTTTATATCATGAAAAGAGGGGGGAAAAATAGAAAAAAAAAAAAAAGAACAAAAGAATATAAGTTGAAGTTCGAATTAGTGCCACAATAAATGAAATTAAACTCAAATACAATCATCGACAATGGCACCAAAACTTGTTCACGAAAATATATTTCGAATTAAAATCACCGCAAGTGTACAATTTGTTAACAAATAATAAAGTAAAATTTTGAGTTCATGTATCGTCCCACAGAGATTGATTAATTCAATTTTAATTATCGCGACCTTAACCAAAACAAGAATAATATGATGTGTTTGTTGTGACAAAATTATGAATAAATTAAAATACTTATGTAATTATGAGTAAGTTAACTAAACTAAATATGAATTATACTAAATGCAATTTGATGTATTTTATAGATGACAAACGCATTAAGATCCCGAATTTTCATGCAATAATCATCTTTAATCTTGATTCTACACTTTGAAAACACGATTGAATTTTGACGATACAATATTCCTATTTTATTTAATAATCTCTCTCGAGTAATGTTAAACCTACTCTCATATATGATCTGACTATATTTCTATAACGGATGCGAACATACAAGAGTGCATAAATTTTTATGAACACTTAAAGATTCACATAGAACATAGCGGTATATTTTTATCCCCTATCGGACTCTATGACAATTTATATATGTTGAACATATTTCCCTTTTTTCGAATGCATAAAATAGGTCACTACATTCACACAACTACCGTGCACCATAACTGCGGAGAACGAAAAATCATATAAATCATTCAATATTCAAAAACGTGTTTTTAATGTCAAGTACGTAAAACTAAAGATTAAAAATTTATATTACTCGGTTCATCGTTCTCCTAGCATAAATAAATCTAACCTAACATGTCAATTTTAATCGTCACCCAAATAAAGTTTGAATTGAGTCTTCGAGTCTTGAAATCAATCTTCACATTTCTTGCTTCCATCTATACTCCCAAAATCTCTTAGAATGTGTTATAATGCTTGGTAACTACTTGTGCACGGCTCTAGCTCTTTAAAAGACATCCCAAAATTTATTTTTATAAGAGTTGAAATCATATAAAGAAATCAAAAAAAAATTTCCCCACTTAGCCAAGACGAGCATCCCGGAAGAAATGGGGCGGTTGCCCAGTTATAAAAACTTCACGATTTTTCTTTTCAGCTATTTTCTTTATGCTTTCTTCCATCTTGATCATCCACATCAAATTACTTCAACTTTTACTCAAATGTATATTAGTTCTCAAACTTCCATCCATTGGCCAATTGATCCTTTTTTATTTTTCAATTGCTTAGAAACGAGTCTAAAATTGAAATAAGATAAAATTAATATAAGTTTAGTAAAATCCAATACTAAAACGACACAAAAACTCAGTAATATAGCCTAATAAGTACACAAAAACGCACTTATCAATGTCTAAGTATGAAAATAACATACATGCAAATGGAAGAGGAGTTGAAATCTATTGATCACATACCCCGTTGAGTTTCAAGGTCAACATCCTCAACATCTTTAAATGAAAAACTAAAGGGATTCCCCAACTATTTAGCACGTCCTCTTCTAAAAATTAAACTCTCAAGACTCTCAAAGCGCTGATCTTGCCACCAAAAACAAAAAATAATTAAAAAATAAAAACATGTTGGATCCCTCAAAGCGCTACTAAGACCGTGCCAAACCTCTTTCTTTGATACATAATGTTATATGTACATCAATCATTACAACTTAGTTGACATTCTTCTCTATGTGACGGAAATATATGAACTGATGTGATAGATGAATTCAAAATCAAAAGTGGATGTTGCTATGAGAAATAGTGTAAAAAAAGATGTAAAAGAGAGTACAAGTATAGCTAGATTGTTTTTTGACCGGCTAACTTAGAACAGCCTCCTAAAAATTACAGGTAATAGCTATTAATGATTCACTCACCAATTTATATGACAGTGGAACCAATACCACTTTATTCAATCTATAAAAAGACATTCTAGCTTTACCAGCAGCAAAGACTCGTTATTCTTCCTAAAGTCACGTCAAGCTAACCTGACCCGATCTCTAAAAAGTTTGAAGTAGCCAGAATCCATTTTAGCTCCATGATCTTATAACGTACCAATCAAAATAGCAACACAGCATAAAACATCCTAATAACATACGAATTTTCCATAAAAGTCGGTAACAAACTAATATTCACCAGTTATAGAAACTCGAAATTTCCAATCCATTCGCAAATCTTATGCAAAACATATAATAGACAAATCAATAGAACCCTACAATTATTTGGGAGTGTGTATTTTTATTGACAGTACATTAAGCATGCCCAAGGATGTCTAACCGGTGTTCCTCATCCCAGCAGCGATGCCATTAATCGTGATAAGAAGTGCATCACGAAGTTTATTATTATCATCATCATGTCGTAACCTCTTCAAGATCTCGACCTGCAACATGTTCAATGGATTAAGATAAGGAAGCCTGCTCTCGATCAACCTCCGCAGGCTCCGGTTGTTCTCTGACAGCTTTTCGTGCCCAGTAACTGACAATACGAATTCTTCTGCTGTCAAAAGCTCCCTCCTCAGCTCTACACCGAGCTGTTGTCGCTTCTCAGAGACTAAAACCTCATCATAATGTTTAGCTATAGGAATATCTGCTTTCCCGAGAACCATTTCTATGAGATCAATAGTGGATTGAAAGAAGGGCCATTCTTTGTACATTGCTCGTAAATCTTCAGTATGCCCCTTCTCACAAACACCCTTCAAGCCTGCTCCTACTCCAAGCCAAGCAGGAAGAACAAATCTTGTTTGGGTCCATGCAAATATCCATGGAATTGCCCGTAGATGTCCGATTCCAACTGAACTCTTTCTTCTTGTTGGACGACTTCCAATGTTGAGATAGCCAAGCTCTGCTTGTGGTGTAGCCTCTTGAAAGTAAGCAAGAAATTCCGGATTTTCATAAACTGTGCTCCGATAACTATTGCAACTAATTTTTGAAATATCGTCCATTAGATTGCGCCACTTTTGTTCTCTAGGGTGGATTGGAGGCCGTAAGGTAGCAAGCAGCACAGCTGTTGTGTGGATCTCTAGCTGCCGAACAGCTATCTGGGGTAGTCCAAACTTGGCCTGCACCATTTCTCCTTGTTCGGTTGATCGCAGAGTACCCTGACGATTCAAGAAAACAACGAATGCCATTTTAAAGGCCAGATTTAAAGTGGTGGCAGAATGAAGCAGTATCAGAGTAAATATGCTAGCATACAATCATCAAAGAAATGTAAAATAAATCATAATGTTTTCAGTAAAACAAATAGGGAAAGACTTAAAGTAGATTGCACATCACAGTCTCGTAGATCAAACTGTCAATGCCCTCAACCTTTTCTTTACAACTTACAAAATGTTTGTGACTGTTCACGAGCAATTGGTTACCAGTTGAAAATGTGAAACTCCGATTTCAATAAAACTCCTGGCAGTCTAAATTGAATTTGCATGGCAACCAAAACAAATAAATAAATAAAATTGAAGTTATAGCAATCCTGTACTAGTTTAACATGTATTTGCTCTTAACCATCCCGATCGACGGTAGTCATAAGGACATAGTAGTCACTCTTCAAATTAAGTAGTAAATAAATAAAATATGCAAAATTAGACTGATAATATTTCAAACAACAAATCAACAAAAGGAGAAATTCAAATATAACTTGAAATTTATTAATATCCAGATAAATATGAAGGTTTCTTAATTAGTTTAATGATATCACCAAATCAAAAAAAAAAAAAAAATGCAAATACACTTAAACAAGCTTAAGTACATGCAAATCAAAGTCTATTTATCCAAAAAATGAGAAAGAAAATTGAATTGGATAACATCAGAGATGGTAAGAGATTCCATCTTAGAAGTCAACGAGAAAAGCGTAAATTATTTATGTATGCCTCAATTATCTGGGAAATATAATTTTTAATGTGTATTTGATATGAAGCAAAAGAAAAGGATGAGAAGAATAAAAAATATAAATGAAATATGAAGAAACCAGTTTATTCTTTTCCCCAAAAAAAAAAAAAAAATTGAGTGCGATCATTTTAAATTTTGTTCTCTTGCTCTTGACAGTTTAAAATGATTAGATGAGCTTAAGAGAGACAAAATTCCACGCCTGGCATTACCTTTTATCATGGATGTAGCTAGGTCATGAATTTGACCAGCACAAAGTATTGTTGTTTTACCTATTGGTTCATGCGAATATAATGTGATAAAATCTTAACACAATGAACTGATGTAAAATACTAAAACAGACAGGAGAAACCTTTTGTGTAATTTCTCAAACATGGACTAAAGTATACCACTTATTGCAAAGTGCAACATCAAAAGAACAAAAA
Source organism: Fraxinus ornus (assembly GCA_903798235.1). Taxonomy (NCBI): domain Eukaryota; kingdom Viridiplantae; phylum Streptophyta; class Magnoliopsida; order Lamiales; family Oleaceae; genus Fraxinus; species Fraxinus ornus. Next base: position 29,772 of record CAIGRF010294859.1, on the reverse strand, counting down.
TTTAGACCAATCAACAAAAAATTGACTAGGAGTTTCAAGGCCAGTTACAAACTTAAAACTAACCATAACTGAACCAGGCGGCTGTGATTGAATGGCAAGATATGTAGGACCACCACCTCGTCCAATACTCCCTCCACGTCCATGGAAGAGAGTAATTTTTATGCCATATTCATTGCATGCAGCCACAACATCTTCTTGAGCTTTATAAAGTTCCCATGCAGCAGTAAAGCGGCCAGCATCTTTGCCCGAGTCTGAATATCCAACCATCACCTGTTGACAACTAATGCTTAAAACTGGACTCGAGTTAAACAACTTAAAATACTGGGTTAACATGAAGTCATAATTACTTCTTGGTGTCCATTATGGTTCTTTATAATGTGGTTCCGATACCAATCAATTGACAGCAGTTTCCTTATCGCTGATCCAGCTTCTCTCAAGTCCTTCACAGTTTCAAACAGAGGAACTACTCGCAGCCTATAAGAAATGTTTTTTTGGTGAGAGGTACATTTTATAGATGCTAAATGAAATGCATAAAAGTTTAAAAATAAGGCAACCTATAATAAGCTATTTCTTTTAAGCTATTAATTATTCCCTACATAACTGATTAAAAACAGAAGCAATCAATCATCTGCACATAGCTATCCTCACATAATATAAAGGAGAATCATTGCTTATAAAATTCATTTGCTTTATAAAATTTCCTCATCAAACATCAAAAATCTTCATTCAAATTATTTATTTATTATATGGATAACCACATTATCAACATAATATGAACTCAGAAGCCCCAATGTAAAATACTTCAATGGTAGATGAATAAGCACACTGCCTTTGCACAAAATTGCAGTGTTCTATCATATATTTAATGGTGCAAAAACCTAGTTACGTAAATGCTGGAAAATTTCCTCTTTCTGGGAACAGAATACGCGAAATTAAATTATAGAATCTTAAAAAATCTACACTAGTTTCTTCTTTAATACCAATAGGAAATAAAAGACAGCTCAATCTTTTTAAGTGTAGTAAATGACAAATATCACTCTCTTCAATGATAAAACCTAGTCAATGTTCTTCATTTTCCGTATAATATATGAGTCTGAGAGTCATCATAATACATGCAAATGAAGACATCAAATTATATGTTTTTTGTAGTTTGTAATTCAAACTGGAAGCTGTACAATTGCATATTCTACAGGTAACTAAAAACGACAATCTTACGTTCCGCCAGGACAGGGTCTTCCTAGTTCTCCAGCAACAGCAAGGCGAGCATCTTTCTGTAAGAGTTCGACTGCAAGGACATCACTAGCCTGTTTTTATACAGGAAAGCAATGTCGTTGACACAAGAAAAAGGAAAAAGGAAATCAAAAAATAAATCTCTTCGAAATTTTTTAATATCACAATATCAATTATGGAGTTATAACAGGGGTATGCAGACAGCGGCATGTATTACTAGCCATACATTGGAGGCCATGGAAATCACATACGCTCCGAGTGAATCACTTCCCAATTCAGCCGCTACTCTGAAGGTGTCTAATACTTCTTTGACATCAGGAGCAACCTTAGGAGGGAAAATGTAGCATAATGTCACTAAGGACAGAAAAGAAATGGTAATGTAGTAATATGGTAATAGAAAGTTGTGCACCATCTATCCACAGATTGCCCACAATAGTAACTAGATGTAGGAACATCTCAGCTTAATAGAATGCAGAAGCTTGCAAGATCCTAAGTGCTCAAAATAACTGTATGTTTGTTCCAAATCCAAGGCACATACGAATCCTTTTTCCTTTTTATTCTTTCAGATAAAACAATATGTGATAAAGGGAAAAGAAATGTGAATATGCTAGTCAGCAAAAATGGACTAGTGAAATGTAAAATATAGGAATATCAAACTGTATTGGTTAAATTACTTGATGGAAGTCTACTGATGCAGGACCGTATATTTGACGACAATTGAAGATTAAGAAATGAAGGGGTGCAAAGAAAATAAGAATTGAGGGTAAAAGAAGATATCAATTTATCCATCTAATCAAGGGGTGTAAATTACATTGAATAAGTCCTCTGTTATAGAACAAATAATATAAAACTAATAGAACTTCTAAAGGAGCGGCACATAAAAATTGTTTTACAAATTTTGAGCCCGTTTGAGCCACATTTCTTCATTAGAATGAAAAATATGACCGTTATCCATCACTTCTACATTAAAATTCAAACTTTCTATCTCTTGTGTGGGACCATAACGGCTATATTTTTCATTCTCATTCTCATTATAATGTGGCTCAAACGGGCTCTTTATTTTATTTATTTTATTTTACACCTAGTGGCCTGGGCCTGGCATGGGCTAAAGAATAAGCTAGAACTTTATCAAATTATTAAAACTAACAAAAGGAAATGACAAGGAAAGGTGAGGATTCAAGTGTGGGTGGGGGTGGGGTTGGGGGTGCTGATAATGTCTGATGGAGAAGTTGGGATAGTTCTAGGAGGCAGCCGGTTTCAGGAGGTAGAAGGTGTTGGGAAGGATTAGGGTTTGTATATACTGGACTGGGTGGGTTGGGTAAATAGGTTTTAGGTTACTGGGTTGATTATGGAATAATGGGCTGCGTATTTTTTATTTATTTATATGAACTGTTCAACGGATTAGCTGAGCATGGGTGTAACAACTGGGCAGAAGGGCTGGTCTATGGGGTTGTATTGAATCAGCAGCTGACGGGTTTTGAAGAATAATAGCAATATGGACAGCAGCAGTAGTGTCATCAGTATCGACCATAACTGATCCATTTTTTTTTATTTTTTTTTTCAAGTCTTCTTATAAGATGAAAAACAGCAACTAAACTAAACAACGAATGATATCATATCTACTTTCCATAAGTTTTTTTGGTCGTCTTCAGAAAACCACATGCATTTATGTTTAGCTTGAAGATTTCAGGGACATTTGCAACCACAACATCAAGGACTGCCACTTTATAGTCTCATTGGATCATCAATGTTTTCATGCAGAGTGATACAGGCCTCATCCCCAGTCTAATATAATCATAGCCTGACCAAAATCCCTCGGTGAATAAGTGCAATGGTTCTATTAGACAAACTCAACTACGTATGTCCAGACTACTAGCTGTAGCAACAAATAATGGCACAAATGACAAGCCAACTCATGTTTTAAGTAATCACTCTAGAATTTTCCATTTATTCCTTGATGGAGGGATGTCACTAACTCCTCAGAAAAAAGAAGGAACAGACCTTTAGTAAATAACAGGTCTGTGTACTAAGAAAGTTCAAGATGCTCAGTATTACCAGATTCAACATAATTGCCAACCCATCAGCACGTTAAGATTGAACATAAAATGAATGTTTACAGCTTTTGACTATGAATACATATATATTCAGACTTGTGTATGTATTATATAAGCCCCTGTTTGACTCACATTATTTTTTTTATTCTCATTCTGCTACTCATTTTCAATCACACATTTTTCAATAAAATAATATTTTTTTATAACACTAACTTTTTCTTCTTTTTCAACCACATACTCTCCATCACATCAAACAAAAAAATACATTCTTGTGGAAAAATGTGCACTAAACAGTCACATTTTTCGATAAAATAATTTTTTCCATCACATCAATAACTTTTCCTTCTTTTTCAACCACATATTCCTCATCACATCACTTCAAAAAAATGCACTCTCTCATTTTAATATGCACCAAACACACTCTTAAATATTGTTCTGGTAGTGTGGTGAATACCAGGAAAGAAACAGCACAGTTTCTTTAAGAGATCAAATTTGCAGCTGGAACCTGGACAAACTACATTATGGATTAACATAGTTACCTCTATAGTTGGAGGGACAAGAGGTCTCTTTCCTTTCAGCTCTCTTGTAAGAAATTCAAGTTTTTTTTCTTCATCCCACTCACTATAGGTGCCCATATCTAGATATCTAGTAATTGCATCAAAAGTGTCTGAATGTCTACCAGATTCCTGGTACATTACAAAAACTATTAAAATAAAGTATTAATAGCATCATTGCCAACTATCTGAATGGAGAACTACCTGACGAAGGTCAAGCTTCATTAAAACCATACCAAAGGTAGCAACACGCCTGATTAGGTCAGCTAGCCGACCATCAGCTAGGATTCCAGAACCACAAGATTGCTGCAAAAATTACAGTTTCAATTAATGTATGAAAAAATTTACTAGTTAAACATCTAATTCCTTTAATTCTTTTATTTTGCTTTATAATTTTAGGGGAGATTAATCACAAAGTAAAAGAACTAGAAAGTTAAGATACCAGTGAATCATAGCACAATAACAATGGCTCAAGGAGTTGATCTGATGTTTCATAATAGTCCGAAGGATCATGTTCACAAGGAAGTTCTTCAAGAAGGAGTTCCAGCCGCTTCTGTGTCTTCAGAAGCTGAACTTAAAGACACAAATCTTTTACTTTATAAGATAATAACAGGAAACAAAAAAAAAAAAGATAATTCAAAAGATGAGAACTGAGTTCGAAATCACATTGACAGCTTCAACTCGTCCTAGCTCGTAGATATAGATTCTTATAATCCAATTCATCCCGACATTGCAATAATGTTATCCTTGAGGAGCAAAAATTACAAGCGTGTTTGAAATTTTAAACAACTTCGGTGTGAATAGATTCTATAATAACATGATCAGTGTTTGCATGGAAAATTACAACTGTTTCACCACCATGGATACCTACGAGGATTAACTCAAGGCATGAAACACGTTTCTATTTTCATCTGTCACCGTGACTAAAATATTGCAAAAACAGAGAGGGAAAAACGCAAATATGTTGTTCAATGTCAATATCAAGTCAGAACACAAAAAGAAGTAGATTATCTCATGGGGTCCTCAATTGCCTAATTTATTAGTCAACATATAGACTAATATCCACTAAGCTACTACCACAGACTCATGCATGATTATGGGGAGCAAATATGTTTCCAGGCATCAGAATCAGGAATGTCAATATAAACTAGGGATTTGTGAACTTGGCGTTCCTAACTTGCCTTCATTTTGATGAGAAACAATCCATCAAATATTATACAGAGTGGTCTAAATGGAAAATTTAGCTCAAAACTGAAGTAGTATCTTTGTTTATTTTGCAAAGCGTATCCTCAACATCAATCTACGACATGCATATTCATTATTTTCTGTAGTTCCAAGTGGTGTTCTATGGTAAATTCCCCTTTAGTTTGCCACCACAAACTTTACAAAGTTATGTAATTGTATAAATGCATGATATAGGAAGTATTTTACTGCCTCAAAACTGAACATTTTCTCAAATAAACTGAGTTCTTCTGATATAGCCAGGAATAGCAACTGAAGACTGTATTCTGATAAAATATTCGCTATCTATGCAAGATTGAAATGAGAAAACAGCACCTTTTCTTTTACATTCCCCAGAACAACTCTATAAGGAGCTATTCCAGGTTTTTGAGAAGAGCTTGGTTCAAGAAGCTTCTGGAAACTGGTCCGTCCTATCTGAGATTCGGCAAATAGCTTCCTCTGAGCTAAAAGTTGATTAGAGCTAAATGAAGCAGATCTTGGTGTCGTCGGAGCATTGCCCGAATTCGATGCATTTCCATTTCCAGATGTTTTAATAGAAAGTTTGCTACCATTGTTAGGAGATTCTTCTGCTTTCGAAAAAGCCTTTCCATCCTGTCAGGAGAGAGAGAGAGAGAGAGAGAGACTTTAAGGAGGATAGTTCCACATGCAAATAGATGTTCTAAAATTTAACTCCACCTGACGATTCAATGGCATGAACTCTGTCCCAGGAACATCTAGTCGAGGATAGCGAGATTCCACATCATTGCATTCTGCAAAAGACAGAAGTTTCTAACAATTAATGTAATATCTCATTTTAATACATATGTGAACGAAATGCTTGTTTAAACATTCAACATAACTAGAAGAGTAATGTTAAGCAGAATCAGTCTTCCCCTCCTTAATAGGAGGTTCTGTTACTTTACTTCAAGTTGTTTAGACATTTGTATATTCAAATATTTAGTAGTTATAGATATCTCAAGCTGCTAAGATTATATAGCTGTAAATTGATTTTATGTTCCTTATATGATACAATCAAACCACGACTAAATTGAGTCGTGGACTTCAGAGCAATTCTGATTTTTACAACTTGTGGATGGTATCAGAGCATCTTTTTTTTGGCTTATCCGCTTTTCTATCGATTCTATGGCTGACTCGTCGTCTTCGTCGTCCACTACTTCTCTTCCGCTAAATACAATGGTGCATATGCTCACCATTAAATTGAACTCTTCCAACTATCTCTTATGGAAAAGTCATTTCAACCTTTACTCATCAGTCAAAACTTATTTTGCTATCCAGATGGCATTGTTCCAGCTCCATCATCTACTGTTCAAGTCACCAATGGACTGGACATTCTGCATCGAGCCTATGCTACTTGGCGTATAACCTTTGATGCTCGAACTCATGTAGGGTATTGGGTACATGTATGTATCCAAGTAAACCTGCTGCGACTACCTCTCTTCTATTTTAAAAGTAAAGGCCCACCAGAGAGAGGCAAGTGCTTTCATGAATGAATGCGATAAACCAATCAATCTTTTCGTTACATATCGGGGACAGGGAACCAGCCCAGCTAACTCGATTTCGGATCTTTTATTTTATAAAGTGTAGAATACGGGGACATGACTAAAAAGAATCCAAATTTCGAATACGAGTACGTGGGTTAGGTACATCTTTCAAACTTCAATTTTTTTCTAACCCATATTGTCATAAAAGAAAATAAAATTTTGAATTTTTTTTTTTGATAACCGTGGATGTCCAAACCAACTTGCGCGCACCTCCACTAATTCCACGGGGCCCCGAAGTTTACAGCTAGGTACTCACCTCAGTGGCCCTAAGGGGATTCGAACTGATGACCAAAAATTTTGAAATTTAGTTTTCAATTATTGGAAGTTAATTACTAAATATTATAGAAAATAGAAAATGAGGGACTTGATTACAATTTGAACTTAGTAGAGCACTAACTCGTTTTCATTTTATACAAACAAAATCCTAAATCACTAATACAAAGGAAAAGAAGGGGGAAAAAAGAAGAAAAAGGAAAGAAATAAGTAGGGAAAACCTAGCACCGTTGCCTTTCTCAACCCTGTCGACGGCGATGCTAGTTTTGAGCAAAAAGAGGAAAGAAGAAAGGGGAAAAAAAGAAAGAAAGAAGAAGCAAATGCGTCGTGTCCGATTGAAACTTGGAGGATCCGACACATATCACATACCCATACACATGTCGTGTTGTGTCAACACAGATATCACCCCGAAATCTTGGGCGCTTGTAGACGCATTTAGCTAGCCCCTTAAGCTTCCCACGTCGATACCCGAACGACTACAACTACTTATGGGGGTGCTAAACAGCTCCAGCACAGCGCCTCCTTCGGTGAGAAGTTCCCTTCCCTTTTTTAAAACGATTACTTATTGGTCTGCTCAGCAAACGTACAAAGTGGGACGCAGTTTGGGTGACCCTCTTCTTCCTATTCGGGTTGGGTTGACCCAGAAGTACAGTAAGAAGGAATCTTGGTTGGTTAGCTCCTTTCGTACTTGTATTGTATTTGCTTCTCGTTGACTAAACCAATGATTGGCCGGTTTGAGAGTGATGAACCAATCTTATCGAATAGTCCGAGCATTAGAGCGTATAAAAGTCAAGCTTGGTTTACTCTTCTCACTGATGAGGACACGAGTTAAGTGCTAGGAATTCCTACTACTCGAGGTTGGGCTTGGTTTGCCTTGGAAACGTCTTTCTCTTGCAAATCAAAAACCAAAGAACTTTAGCTGTAAGATGAGCTGCAACTTATGCAGCGTAGCTCCCTTTGTGTTGCAAAATTTTCTCGAAAATTCAAAGGATTGTGTGATCAACTTGTTGCTATTGATCGCCCTATTGATGCCACTGATAAGGTTCAATGGTACCTATGGTGTCTTAGTGCAGAATTTACTACCCTCTCTACCACCATAATGTCACAAACTTCCCTACCAACCTTCATGGATCTTGTGTTCAAGGCGATTAGTCATGAACTATCTTCACTGTCCGTTCATTCTACATTCACAGCACAAAAGGATAACAATACTCAAAGCCGGAGGGATAACAAAAAGGGTAGAGGTTCAAAGAAAAACTCCTCTAATGTTTCTCAATCCCTCTCACGTGTATCTACTTCTATTTGTCAATTGTATGAAAAGGAGGGTCACGCAACTTGACGTTGCTGGACTTAACTTAAAATGAAGAAGAAACAAGCTACAAATATTTTCGAGGCCTTCATTGCTTGCGCATAATCAGATAATACCAACCCTAAGTGGTATCCTGATTCAAAGGCCACATCATACATGACACATGATGTTGATGGTCTAAATAAATTTCTCTCTACTATGGTAATAATCTTGTTTTTGTTGGAAATGGTCAGTCAATACCAATTACACATACTTGTTATCTTTCCACTCTTGTTCCATCTAGTTCCTTATCATTGTCAAATATCCTTGTTGTCCCTGGCTTAACCAAAAATTTTATTTCAATAAGTAACTCATGTGAGACTAATTGCACTCACTTTTTTTTTCCTTTGGTTTTTCCATATAGAATCCGACAATACAAGTAGTGCTGGGAACCGAAAAATGTGAGAATGGGTTGTACGAGTTACAATCGTATCACAAAGCTTTAGTTTCCATCCTCCAGTCCAATAAAAATCGAGCTCCTTCACATATGTGGCATGCTCATTTAGGTCATCCCCATGTTCGTGTTATTGAGTCTCTTTCTCATCATGGTTTCATTTCCAGTAACGATAAAATTGAAGACAATGTTCTAGAATTATGCATTGGTTGTAGGCTTGGTAAAAACCATCGTTTTCCATTTGACAATAATTATAAATGTTTTTCTTTACCTTTAGATCGTATTCATTGCGATCCATGGGGACCTTCCCCGATTTTATCAAAATCCGGATATCGTTACTATGTTGTTTTTTATTGATGACTATTCTAGATTTAGTTGGATTTATCCCTTGAAATTAAAATGACTTCTATGATGTTTTCATTGCTTTCCAAAAATTTGTTGAGACCCAATTTGCTTGACCTATTAAATTATTTTAATGTGATGGCGGCACATAATTCACCAATAATAGATTTTGATCCCATTTGACCAATTGTGATATTGCTATTCATATTGCTTGTCCTCATACTCCTAGTCAAAATGGTGTAGCTAAACTTAAGCACCGTTACTACAACTTGTTATCTCATCAAACGGATCCCCTCACAAGCCCTTAATGGCGAAACACCGTATGAAGTCCTTTTTGGTAAATCACCTTCCTACTCTCCTGTCGTACTTTTGGAAGTCTTTGTTTCCCATATTTGTGAGATTCGTTCCTCAAAAATTGTCTCGACAATGTGCAACTTGTATTTTCCTTGGATATAACCATATTCACAAAGGTTTTCGACGCCTAGATTGTAGGACAAATCATGCATATTTCGCGTCATGTTCAATTTCATGAACGTACTTTTCCGTTTGTTGGTACCTTTAAAGCAAAGGAACTCACGTCTTCTAATTTTATTAATTTTTTAGAATTTTCTGAATTTTACTAATCAACCACATAAGCTTTCTATAGGTACATCTATAGGTACATCATGTGTGCAAGAATCTGATAAGGTAAATAAGCTGAGTTAGTAACAAGAAATGAACACAGTGTATTTTTGGGATTTTCTGTATAATATTTCACTAGATGGCAAACTGCAAATACAAGAATTAAAGATAATTCCAGCAATTCGAGAAGCTGGTTGTCTCCACAATGACTTACTATATTTCTCCCTCTGCCTTTCGTTTCTCCACTTACATATAGCCTGCTCTAACAGAAAATGTCTAACAAATTGAATAACAACCTCTAACAAACTGAGTGCTCTTATTTTAATTCTAGAAGTTTCTGTGCCTTGTTATCACCCCCTTGCTCGACCGTTTTGCCCTCTGCGTTTGGTGTAAGTCAGCCTAATTGGAGGCCTATCA
>CAIGRF010294859.1:3551-19751 GCA_903798235.1 Fraxinus ornus | reverse complement strand
CCCCCCCCATTGCAGTCACCTTGTCCTCAAGGTGAAAGGTGGGAAACTGCTCATTAATCAGATCAAATGGCTCCCATGTTGCTTCCATTGGAGATAAACCCTTCCACTGAATTAGCACTTCCATTCCTGAAGATGTCCTCTGATTATGTGGTCTGTACCCCAGTACAACTCTGGTTCCACCACCAACTCCCAGTCTTCTCCCATTTCAATAGGTAATGGAGTGGTAACATGCGCATCTCCTACAACCTTTCTTAGTTGTGAGACATGGAAAACGGGATGAACACGAGTATGAACTGGTGAACCTAGACGGTAGGCCATTTTCCCAACTCGTGCCAATATCTCGAACGGACCGTAAAAACGCGGAGCTAGTTTCTCATTGGAGCGTGTGACCAATGACTTGAGCCAGTACGGCCGCATTTTCACATATATATGCCCACTCACCTGTAGCAAATTCCACATCCCTTCTATGCTTATCCGTTGCTAGTTTCATCTGTTGTTGGGCTCGATGTAGATGCACCTTGAGTTCCTCCAAAATCTTGTCTCGTTTAAGCATTTGTTGCTCTAGGGATGATATTGTTGTGGTCCCTTTTTCACCGAATCAATGGAGGAGGATCACGCCCATACAGGATGCAAAAAGGTGTGAACTGGGCAGCTACATGGAAGGAGGTGTTATAGGAAAATTCAGCCCAGTGTAGGAAATGATACCAACGTCGAGGCTAAGTTGAAGCAAAACATTGCAGGTACGTTTCCATCCCTCTGTTGACGACCTCGGTCTGTTCGTCCGTTTGAGGATAGTAAGCGGAACTGTACTTTAATTTAGTCCCCTGCAGCCGAAATAATTCTCCCCAAAATTGACTTAAAAACACCTTATCTCGATCGAAGACTATAGAACGAGGAAACCCATGTAGTTTGACAATGTCTCTAGTAAAAGTGACTGCAACTGAAGGTGCTGTAAACGGATGCTTCAGCCCAATGACGTGCGTACTTGCTCAAACGGTCAACCACCACTAAAATGGAATCATACCCTTCAGAACGTGGCAGCCCTTCTATAAAATCCATCGAGATATCTTCCCACACTTTATCAGGCACGGGCAAGGGTTGGAGTAACCCAGCTGGGGCGAAGGTCGAGTACTTATTTTGTTGACAGATTGCACAAACTGCGACGTAGGTTCTAATGTCCCTCCTCATTCCTTTCCAGTAAAATGTGTCTGCTACTCGTCGAAATGTTTTTCAGGAACCCTTATGTCCTCCTATTGTACTGTCATGGCTTTCATGTAACTCAACTTGCACCAATGGAGATGCCCTGGGCAGCACTAATCTGTCATTATATAGCAAGTTGTCTTGAAGTAAAACATACCCTGGACGGACAAGCTCTCCTTTACGGATGGAAGTCACGATTGCCCCTAATTCAGCGTCTTCTTCCAGTGCTTTCCTGACTTCACTGAGTTGCATTGCACACGGCACACTCATAGCCATTATATTAGCTGTCGCATCTATTCGAGAGAGAGCATCAGCTGCCTTATTTTCCAACCCTGGTTTGTACTCAATCTCAAAGTCAAATCCTAGCAACTTGGTCAACCACTTCTGGTATTTCAAGTTAACTTCACATTGTTCGAGTAAGAATTTGAGGCTGCGCTGATTGGTTCGGACCACAAATCTACGCCCCAATAAATAGTGTCTCCACTTTTGCACTGCTAAGACCACAGCCATGAGCTCCCTTTCATAGATGGATTTACTCCTAACTCGTGGAGGAAGCACTCGACTGAAGTAGGCAATAGGTCTCCGTCTTTGCATCAGAACTGCACCCAATCTATAGCCGGAGGCATCTGTCTCAACCACAAAGGGCTGTGAAAAGTCGGGTAATCCCAGAACTGGCACTGTCATCATCACTTGTTTCAATTTCACAAAGGCAGCCTTTGCTTCGTCATTCAAGCCAAAGATGTCCTTTCATTGTTGCATTAGTGGCCATGCGATGCTCCCGTAAGACTTGACAAACCGACGATAATACCCCGTCAATCCCAAAAATCCTCTCAACTCTCTAAGAGATTTCGGTCTAGGCCAATCTCCCGTAGCCGCCACTTTGGTTTCATCCGCTGCTACTCCCTCCCCTGAAATGATGTGCCCCAAGTATTCGATTGTCTTTTGCCTGAAAAGACACTTCTCATTTGCATACAACTGATTATCTAGGGGTATGTGTAGTACTATACGCAAATGTTCTCGGTGCTCCTTGGTGCGGCTGTACACCAGTATATCATCGAAAAACACCAAAACGGTTTTGCGAAGGTAGTTTCTGAAAATATCATTCATAATAGACTGGAACGTCGCTGGAGCATTCGTCAACCCGAATGGCATGACAAGGAACTCATAATGCCCCTCGTGTTCGGAACGCCGTTTTCGGAATTTCTTCTGGCCTCACTCGTATTTGGTGGTATCCCGACTTCAGGTCTATTTTGGAAAATATAGTTGCTCCATTGAGCTCATCCAACAACTCATTGATGACAGTTATTGAAAATTTATCCGGGACCGTGACTTTATTTAGGGCTCGATAATCCACGCAAAATCTCAAGCTCCCGTCCTTCACCAATAAAATTGGGCTTGAAAAGGGGCTGATGCTATACTGAATAAGGTCTGCTGCCATCATTTCACGCATGAGTCGCTCTATCTCATTTTTCTGGAAGTAGGGGTAACGATAAGGGCGAACACTAACTGAGGAAGTCCCTGGTTGTAAGTTGATGGCATGGTCACGACTTCTAGAGGGAGGAAGCTGACTGGGACTTGCAAAAACAGCAGCCAATTCATGCAACACTTCGGAGATACTATCTGGAGGACTCGGAGTAGCCACATCAGCCCTTACTAAAATGTTCCTCAATTCGAGAAAAACTCCATGCCCTTGTGCCCTGAGTGCTTTCAACATAGACTTCAAGGATACAGATGTTCGGCTCAAACTCGAATCTCTGGTCAAGGTAACCTTCCCCCCTGCTACGTTGAAGGTCATAGTCAATTTCTTCCAGTTCACACTCATTTCCCCCATGGTACGTAACCATTGCATTCCTAAGATGACGTCTGAGCTCCCTAATTCCAAAGGTAAAAATTCATCCTCCACAGTCAAATTTTGCAACTGAAGCTTCACCCCCTTGCATATGCCTTCCCCTTTAACAGTGAGTCCAATCCCTATGATTACGCCATAACCAGTTGTCCTTGATAATGGAAGGCCACTTTGCTGGACCACTTCTACCGAAATAAAGTTGTGTGAGGCACCACAATCGATTAATACCACTACCTCTTTTCCTTCGATTAATCCTTTCAGTTTCATGGTCTCAGGAGTCGTCAGGCCCACCACCAAATTAATAGACAACTCGACAGCTTGACTGACTCCCGAAAACTCCTCACCGACGGCGTCGGTAAGTTCGCCGGCCAGCGCTTCGTCCTCTGCCACCATTTCGACACCTGCACTCCCTCTTCGTTCTCTCTAATCACCATCACCTATAGCTCCTTGTTTCTACATCGGTGTCCAACGGTAAACTTTTCATCACAGCGGTAGCAGAGTCCCCTTTCCCGTTTGGATTGCAGTTCGGCATCAGTGAGCCGTTTGAAGGAGGGTTGTGGTTTTGGGATGAAATTAGGGCAGGTGGAAGTGTTGTTTACGGGAGTGGAATGTTTTAGAACGGTTGTGGGTTGTTAGGTTGAATATTGGTTAGGGCCTGGGTTAAATTTAGATTTATATGGGCCAAGGCTATTTGGGCCAAACCTGATGATGTTCCTCTCCTCCACCCTCATGGCCAAGTCCATAATCTGCTCCAGGCCTTCTGGTTTAAGTAATTGGACCTCTACTTTGATATCAGCCCTCAGCCCGTTAATGAAGTTGCTTTCCAACACCTCCTCTGAGATGTTCTATAACGGTGAAGCCAGCGTCTCGAACTGTCGGCGATATTCCTTGACGGAGGTGGTCTGGCAGAGAGCCAAAAATTGAACACAAAGGGACCCCTCCTACGACAAACGAAAATGCCGCAGCAACCGAAGTTTCAACTCCTGCCAATTCACAATGGGTCGCAGTCGATCTTCCCATTGATACGAGGCCAACGCTTCCCCTTCCAAACAGATGGCAGCGACTTCTCTCTTGTCCTCATCCATCATTCGGTTGACCATAAAATAGCGTTCTACATGGAAAATCCACCCATCTAGGTCCTGACCATCAAACACGGGCATGTCTAATCGACGTACCCGTGAATCCCAATGCCACCCAGTTTCTACAGCTCCTCCACTGCTATGACCTCGCTCCGTACTTGCCTGGGTTTCCCCTGAATTTGGTGAAAAGGTTAGAGGTTTGATGGTGGTCACCCCTTTTTCCTTTCTCTCCCTCTCCTGTGCATTCCATGATTAGAGCACGAGATCAAACCTCTCCATTAGTTCGGAGTGGAGCTGGTGAAATTTCGTTCTCATAGTCTCCATTCCGGTCTGGATTTCACGATGATTGTCCACCACTTGTTGTTCCAAGACTACAACTCTGTCGGTAAGGGTCATGGTGCTGTTGGATCGGAGTGCTCTAATACCAGTTGATAAGGTAAATAAGCTGAGTTAGTAACAAGAAATGAACACAGTGTATTTTTGGGATCTTCTGTATAATATTTCACTAGATGGCAAACTGCAAATACAAGAATTAAAGATAATTCCAACAATTCGAGAAGCTGGTTGTCTCCACAATGACTTACTATTTTTCTCCCTCTGCCTTTCGTTTCTCCACTTACATATAGCCTGCTCTAACAGAAAATGTCTAACAAATTGAATAACAACCTCTAACAAACTGAGTGCTCTTATTTTAATTCTAGAAGTTTCTATGCCTTGTTGTCACCCCCTTGCTTGACCGTTTTGCCCTCTGCGTCTGGTGTAAGTCAGCCTAATGAAGGCCTATCAGAATCATGTCTTAAATGCAATGATCCCTCACTTTCTTTTCCCCCACAACCAAACACTTCCGTTATTTCCATGCCTCTTTACGAAAATCCAATTCTTCAAATACAAATTGAAACATCTCCACGTATGCTGGTTCAATTCCATCATCTCAGGTGCACGAATTGGATTTTGAGGATACATTTAGTCTAGTGGTTCGACCAGCAACAGTTCGGATCATCCCCTCTTTAGTAGCTATTTCAGGTTGGCGTTTGCATCAACTTGATGTTAAAAAGCCTTTCTACATGGGCACTTGACAGAGAGAGTTTATATGGAGCAACACTGATTATGTTCAACCAATACACGTTTGCAGATTAAAACATGCATTGTATGGCTTGAAACAAGCTCCACACGCTTGGTTTCAACGTTTTAGCCAATTTCTCTTCATATTTTTTTTTTCATTCTAGCCAAGCAGATTCCTCCTTATTTGTTCTACACACTGACATTGGCACTATTTTCTCGGTGTTTTAGTCCAACAAAATGATGAGCATCTTTTTAAGTCCAGCAAAGTATGCACTTGATCTTCTTAAGTGAGCAGATATGCCGATGGTAAATCCATATCTTCTCCATTTATTGTTGGTCATCACCTCACTGGTAATGGAGTTATTTTCTGATCCCACTCATTTTCGATGCTTAGCAAGAGCTTTGCAATATCTAACTATCACATGACCTGACTTGTCTTATAGTGTGAATTCCAATTGCCAGTTTATGCATGCGCCTATGGTAGAACATTTCAAATCTCTAAAACGTATTTTGCGCTATGTAAAAGGTACATTTCATTATAGACTTCAACTTTTTGGTGCATCTTCTCCTACACTTATAGCCTACTTGGATGCTGATTAGGCTGGTTATCCTTACACTAGAAAATCTACTACAGGCTATGCTATATTTTTTGGTGACAACTGATATCTTGGTATTAAAAGTCTAGATCGAGCACCGAAGCTGAATATCACTCCCTCGCATTTGCTATGGCTGAAGTTGCTTGGATTGTTCAATTGTTACATGATCTTCACATTCTTCTGATTGCACCTCGTATCTTATGTGATTACAAAAGCGCTCTTTTTATGGCTCATAATCTGGTCACTCGCCAACTATCCAAAAATATTGCCATGGATTATTTCTTTGTGCGTAAGTTGGTATCTCAAAACAAACTAAAAATGCAATTTGCACCCTCCGAATTACAACTTGCCGATATATTTACCAAGGGTGTATGAAAGCCTTTATTTCTTTTGTTCCGCAAAAAGTCGGCGTGATTCCATCAGCCATGCTCACCTTGGGGGTTGTCAAGCAGAATCGGCCTTCCCTCAATAGGAGGTTCTGTTACTTCATGTTGTTTAGATGTTTGTATATTCAAATATTTGGTGGTTATACATATATCGAGCTGTTAAGATTATATAGCTGTAAACTGATTTTATGTTGCCTATACAATACAATCAAACCGACTAAATTGAGTCATTGACTTCAGAACAATTCTGGTTTTACAACCTGTTCAAGTAATAAACACACAATCTATCGCAATAAAAAAATATAAATAAATGTCAAACTATTCAACGTGGTATCACAACAGAGCATAGCAGAGCACGCAATTGTCCTAAGTTTAAGTCTCACTACCACTTATTTATAAAGCCTTCGACTAAATGTCAGCACGTAAGTGAGTGGCATGTTGAAGATATATAAAGATAAAAAGTTCTTCCCCATCTAATAGTTGAAGATTTATGAGGTGGTTCAACATGTAAAATCCTGGAGAATATTTGTCACAATTGGTATTAGTAATTGTGCCACAAGTTAATCTCTGGAGCTAGCAGACTAGTTAAACACTTAGGCTGTCTAATTTTCATTATTTCAAAACTCATTTTTTCTCAAACTCATTTTCAACCACAGATTCTCAAAATAAAATATTTTGCATATAAACCCAAAACTTTTTCTTACTTTTTAACAACAAAGTTTTCAACAATTCACTAATACAAAACTCATTTTAATGATATAATGGGCATCAAACAGGGGCTTAGTATTAATAAGAGGAGCCAGAAGTTAATCTCAGGAAAATCCTAACACCCCGTCATGCAACAAAAATAGAAAAATGGGTTAAAATAGAGACTGAAACTGTCAAAATGATGCAGAAAATATCCCAAAGTAATTAGCATGATGGATTAGATCACCTTCCAATTACATGGAACCTCGAGATTTTCCAAACACAAGTATTATTCTATACCATGAGACGTCCAATTATACCACCATAGCAATCTATACTCTTTGCGTCGGATATGAGTATCGATCTCAGTGAAACAATCAATTCGGCATCTTGAAAGAATGGACATGAAAACAGTTTATCATGCAAAATTTAGAGCCCGTTTGGTAGAAATTAAAATCAGATTAAAATTGAAAAACTAGCCGTTATTGTTGACTTTTATTAGACGAGCGGGACCCAATAACGGCTATATTTTCAATTTTAATTGGATTTTAATCGGTACCAAACGAGCGCTTAGAAGGTAAAGGAAAACATTTGAAGAGATTTTAACATTGAAAAAAAGGGGAAAGCACAACAACTTTTTGGACACCTAGTTGTTTATTGGAATATCAGAGAAACCACTCAAAACAATCAGATGAGGAATCAATTATATGGTGGTGAAAGATAAGTCATTACCAATTACATTTTACAATTATAAATGGACAATCAAGAGCATGCAGAGCCCACCCCCAAAAAATAGAGAAGAATGATTTGAAAGATGGTAAATTCAAGGAAAACATGTGGTGATTCTGGAAGACAATAGTGAAATGACATGCATGTGGCTCTTTGTAACAGCTTAAACTTTTAAATCAAGAGGTTTGACATACTATCAAAAAGCAGGCAAAGGTCTTCGGTTCAAGACTGTCGTCGCCTATTTAAATGAAATTGTGTATGTGGGCTTTGATGGGAAAAAATGAACCCTTCCTACACGTGAATGGACATGTTGAAGATGATATTTAAATGTTACACGAGGCTCTATCTAATAACTTAAGCTTTAGATAAAATGGTTCAACCATGATGAATGTAAAAATCATCATGACAATAGAGCAATACAAAGTTGGAGTAAGTTTGGCTTGGCATTTGTACTGTAGGTGGAAAAATAAAAGGACCGATAGCCTCAATAGACGCATGACAAATATGGACACAAAGCAACCAAGAACAAGAGAATAACCTGTGCAAGAAGGTAGATAAGCTCCAGTTGGAAGCTGTGTTGGAAGGGGTGGAGCATGTTGACTGTGGTGCTTCGATTGATTCCAATTTGATGGTGCATTCCAATTCTCATGTCGATCCTCAGATGATTTTTCTGAAAGATATTTGAACCACCATGGAGTGCAGAGTTAGCTCACCAGTTCATCTAGAGAGTAATGTATTCGTAATGGTACATCCAAAAGCAGTTCAAAACGCAGAGCATCAACGCCATTTACCATGATTGACAGAACTTCAAATAA
Source organism: Fraxinus ornus (assembly GCA_903798235.1). Lineage (NCBI taxonomy): Eukaryota > Viridiplantae > Streptophyta > Magnoliopsida > Lamiales > Oleaceae > Fraxinus > Fraxinus ornus. The sequence continues at coordinate 11,351 of CAIGRF010294859.1, read as the reverse complement.
AGAACATATCAAAAAGCCGAACTTGGAATAGGACAGTACTGTAGAGGAATATTTTACAAGGGATGTCGCTAAAATAGCAGCACCAACTCATGAAGACTGGAAATGTCAAAATATCAAGTCATGGGAAACCATCTTAAGCCGAAAAATGACATGTAATCATAGAAAAATACCATAATCATCTACCGATGCTAATTTTATTCTCTTATTCAGTTAGTTGGAATGCAGAACAGAAATTTCTTAAGATTTGACTTCTAAGCCCCCGTTTAGCCCTATTATTTGATGTTATAATTTTTGGAATATGTGGTTGAAAAAGAAGGAAAAGTTTTTGGTTTATATGTAATATTATTTTATTGGAGAATGTGTGGTTAAAAAGAAGAGGGAAAAAATGTATTATAAATTTAATGAGGTCCAATCGGAGGCTAAATCTGGCTTCTCATGCTCAAAAATGAATTTGTACCATGGAATCCTTCCCTACATGCTAAATGTCAAATGCAAGCTGTAACTCTTCGAGATATTTAAAAACATACTTTCATTCCATACCGATATAAAAGAATAAACAAGGGGTCACAGATTTCACCCAACACCCTAAAACAAAATTAAGCATTAGATGCACGTGAAATTTTAGTAATAACAACAGGCACAAAAAGTATTTAGTAGAGTAACTACAAATAGTGGATTCAGAACCTTTTTCTAGAATTTGATGTGCCAGCCGTGATAATTGAACACTGCACTGGTTCATAGAAAGCTCAAATCTGAGGCTATCAACTTCACGTATATAGAGATCAATGGCCATCCATCTGGATAAAAGAGAGACATCCTTTGTGACCTGAAACAAGAAAATGAAATAAGTTTCAATGAAACTATAATGGAGCAAAAGTGGTATAATCTAAATATGAACCCTCTGTTCTCTAAACTAAATAGCTCAAAACTAACCCCGAAAGAACCCTTTTTGAGAAGTACAATAATATCCTCAAATCCTAATTATTTGGTTATAGCTACTAGGTTTAAATTAAATTACCATACAGCACTAACAGAACTGCACGTTTTGTGAATATCTACTAAGAAAGCCTTTGGAAAAGGACCGGAAAAATGTACTTCAACAATGCCTCTCTCAGTAGGCAGGAACAAATATTGTTTTAAAAAATATGACACGTTCAATAAATTCATTAAAGAGTATTCATAGAAATAATTACTTAAGCAGAATTCTCTCTTTCCTGAGTCCAAAACATCAATGCTAATAATTTCCAGAATTTCTGTAATTAACTTCTAATTTTATTTTTTGCCAATAATAAAAATACTTTAAAAATGACAAAATAGTGCTTTATTTACTACCAAAAGTATCTTTCTGCTTCAACAAACTATACACCCACCTAATGTCTTCAAACAAGAGTTTGCAAAATTATTTTACACAATAAACAGCATAAAAACATCACCTTTGCCGTCACATTTGGATTTCCATCTCGATCACCTCCCATCCAAGATCCAAATTTTATCGGTGTACATGTCAAGGGAAGTGGCTTTCCAGTGTGCTGAGAGAAAGTATTGAAAAATCATTTTCAGAGAGGAAAATGGCGTAGCATTTAACAGATTTGTAGATTACATAACAATGTCAACCTTTTTTAAAGCATTGCTGACACGGCGCAAATAATGAGGTACAGCGCGCCAAAGTGATTGCTCCACAATATTTAAGCCTGAAAAAGAAAACAGAAAAATTGTTCTTTTAGCAGTGAAAAGAGAAATAGCTTGATCATTTGTAAGTTAGAATTTTACCAGCCCTGGCTTCATCAACTGGAGTAGGTTTGTGGCGCCTTAGCTCATCTGTTTGCCATATTGAAGTGATCTCTCTAACCTACAAATTCAGAAAGCCTCATGGACCCCATAAATTTTCAACTATTATCGTTGACTTTCTTGTAGTTTAGAGAGAAGAACCTACCAAATCTTCTATCAGCATCTCTCTGTCTTCATGCCCAAGATCAGGCCGATCATTATATTCTAAAAGATGCTGCAAAATAATAAAGATATAATATTAAGATCAAAGTTAAAGAAAATCGCATGCTTAACATGTTAAAATCAACAGACTAAGTAACATGATAAAGAAAATGTACCGCAATTCTTATGTGCTTATATTGTAAGGTACGTCTATTTATTTGAGTGGGATGCGCTGTGAGGACAATCTCAACCTCCTAGCAGCAAAATTGAACCAATATAGCTGGCAGATATTAGTATATTAAACAGCTCTTTGATTAATAGAACTTAATATCAAAGGGATAATAACAATAAACCTGCTTGCAAACAGTGTTGTAAAGCTCATCTGGAGAAACACCACTCTGCACGAGCTGATTGAAAGTATCATCACAAGATTTTGACCATTTTGCTGCACTCCGAGCCTTGGTTACTCTGCATGATTGGACGTTAGTTTTCAAGAGAGGTTCAGAAAACACAAGATCCTAATCTTAATCAACCATTATAGTTATGATATAGGAATTAAAGCATTATTTGTGATTGACAAGATAAAGATTAGCAGTGAGCCAGGGCACACTAGCTACATTTAGAATACAGGAAAAGATGGAAAGGTGAGTAATTGGAAACTCAAGACAGTAATCCACGCCAGTATATCAATGAGCTGTATATAAGCCACAGATAAAATTGATAAGCCTGGAAATAATGGATTTCAATCCATAAATGTCGGTTTCCATTTCACAAGATCTTGATGCATTTTCAAATGATGCACTATCTGTTAGTATTGACACAAGAATCGCTGTTCATTCGCAATTTTGGTTTTCTATCCAAGGTAAGATCGGATAGGGATCATGGGATCCATTTCTGAGTAGATGCAGGCCTTAATTCTCCTCCTGTTATTCTTTCAATATGGGACATAATAGCGATCATTTTGTCTAATTAATAACTCGTAAGTTCAGAAACGGAATTATTATACCAGATATTGTAACTATATCCAACAAGCACAACTGATTTCAATATACCTATGATGAGTTTCTGCAATCCCCATTAAATTTAGATAATGACTGAATGCACGTGCAAGTGATAAAGCTTCCTCTAGTGACATTTTCGACAACTCTGTGGCCAGTTGCTTTTCAAGCAGCTCTGCTGTGTCCTCAATTGTTGCCATCCTCATGCTACATGCACTCTGAAACCAAATTTTGTTCATTCATTAGTTTTAGTATTCATGCATACACCAAATTGTAAGTTTTATGATATAAAAACAGTGTATCATACACAATTGTTTAATGTACTTATAATACTTTGCACTGCAAAAACGTGCACAAAAGTACATGACAGTGACCGAAATTAATCCCATTTATTTATAGATATGCAAGTATATAGAGCTAGTTATATTATGAGACAGACAAGATTTAAACAAATTTGTGTTGTGTTGGTTAACATGGTATCAAAACTAGATATATTTGGGTTCGAGTCTCACCCCACCGAGACAAAAAAAAATGGATCTAGTCTGCACGTGATTATGCAAGCTGAAGACAAGATTGTGGCCCCTCTACCAGCTTAAACTTTTAGACAAGTCAGTTAACAATGCATAACCAAAAAGATGAGATGGCTAACAATGCACAATCCAAGAAAAGGAAGTACGCTGTGATAGACCCATATAACCTAAGAATGTTCTCTGAATTTTGCGGATATGCAGATAATATCAGTACATAAAATCATCGCCCAATATAAGAGTCATTCAACAGCACAGAATATAACCACAGATGAAATCTGACATCAGTCCTTTGATAAAAATGTAATGTGCATGTAGCTGAGAAAACCCGTTAAAAAGGTCAAAACAAAACCATCTCATCGCCCAAAAAACCAAGAAAACCCAGAAACAGAAATCATTAATTCAAAAAATGAAAGAAAAAAATAAGAAAAAACAGAGAAAAGCAGAAAACAGATAAATCGAAAAGGGTGTTCATATAAGAGGAAGAATTCGAAGGGACCTGAGCAAGAACTTTGGTCTTTTCAACTTTTTCCATGAAATGGGTCCCAACTTCTCTTTGAAGCACATCTTTGAGGAGGCTTTCGAGAAGCCTACAGTCATCATCAAAGCTCTGAAACGAAATCTCCTCTGCTATATCATCTGTTATGTCCGTCATTGTTCCTCCCTAATCTGTATACAAACTCTATGTATTTTGCAGGGTTTGAATGTTGGAAATGGGAGTGTTTGGGTGAAGAAGAAGGAGGAGAGTGTTGGCAGTGTGGGGATGTGATATTTTGGCGTGTAGAGGAGGAAGGAGACTCGTGACAGGTGGTGAGTTCAGCGCATTTAGTGGCACCATTCTATAGGATTTGTACAACAAACAGAAAAGTACTTTTCTTCTTAATTATTTTATTTTTATTTCAAACACATCAAAATGCCCCCAAAACCTATTGACGGGTAGTTTGCACATGCCATCCTCATCTTTTTATTGTGGAAGATGTCTCTATTTTTTATTTTTTAACATTTTCACCATTATTTTCACATTTTATTACTTATTTTCTCAATAGAAAATTATGAAATGACGAATATATTCTTCTATTTAAATAAAACAAAAAGAAAAAGAAAAAAATTAATTACAATCACAGTCCCAAGTTGTTTTTAAAAATACAAATAAGTCACAAATAAATTATTAAAATAGTAATTAGCACATATTGTCCCTACATTTCTCTATTATTGCAAAAAAGGTCCCTACCTTTTATTTTATTTTTTGTTATTTTTACCATTAATTACACTTTTAATTGCGCAAACTATCATTTCTATCCATTTTCATCCAATTTATCGATAAAAAGCTGTGAAATAAATAATATACCCTCATATTTAAATTAAAAAATATATATTTTTAATTTTTAATTCTTTAATAATTTATTTGGGACTCGTTTGTACTTTTTATTTTTATTTTTTTAAATTTTTAAATAAATTTAATTGAGTCTCGTTTGCATTTATTTAAAAAAAAAATAATTAATAGATTTTTTTGACTTGTTTGCACTTTTAAAAAAATGGGATTATGGTTGCAATTAATTCTTTAGCTTTTTATTTAAATGGAAGAGTGTATTTATTATTTCACAGTTTTTTATTGAATAATGGTTTGCGCAATTAAATGTGTAATTAAGGGTGAAAATAACAAAAAAAAAAAGTAGGGACTTTTTTTCAATAATTGGGAAATGTATGGACATTATGTGCTAATTACCATTTTAATAATTTATTTGTGACTTATTTACACTTTTTAAAAAAAAAAATTGAACTGTGATTGCAATTATTTTTTTTTTCTTTTTGTTTTATTCAAAGTGAATGATATATTCGTCATTTCATAATTTTTAATTGAGAAATAAGGGAAAATGACCTTTCGCGCAATGAAAAATGGAAATAATAGTGAAAATGTCAAAAAAATAAACGGTATGGACGTTTTCCACAATAACAATGAAATGTAGGGATGTTATGTGTTAATTATCTAATTATAAATTATGAGAAAATTAACGTCATATGTAATGGCGATGAATATTGTGTGTGAAAGATGTCTCTTGTACACATGATAGAAAAATAATTCTATAAAGAAATTATTAGTAAAAAATTTCAACAAACTCATTAAGAATAAATAATAGGATTAAAAGGTCTTCATAGAGAAAATCTAGGAGATAAAATATTAATATGTTTATATGATAGGAGGTTCACAAATATAGAACAAATGCTACTAGGAAGTATAGAATTAGACAAGAATAATAAAGGTGGAATATTATATTTTACACAAGATTATTTAATAAAGACTAAAAGTTTTCATAAAGACATTAAAATAGGAATGAAAAGCAAAGGATATCAAATCAAAAGAGATGAAGATAATTTTTTAATTTGTACAGGATTTATAGGAAGATTTAGTGAAAATAGTACTACTAATTATAGATTAGAAAATAACCAAATAATTATTTTACTAGGACAAAAAGGAATAAAAGCTATAATAGCAAAGAAATTCTCCTTAGAAACAAATGAAGGATTAGATTGGAATCTAAAAAACTTCTTAGAAAGACCTATATTAGTACCAAAAAATAATATCATGTACAAAAATAGGAATGGGACTTTAAGTGTTAGGTTCGAAAATTATAGCTATTAAGCAAGAATAGACAAAGCATAATGAAAAAGAAAATGAAGAACAATGCAGATATTTTGAAATAGAAGACTATGAGAGTGAAGATGAAATGAATGCATTAGATGAAGAAGTGAGGAAGATGTAAGTGAAGACGACAAAAAAAAGAATTTGGATATATAGATATGGAATACTATAGAAATCTTAGAAAATTTCAAGAAATAGATATTAGAATGTTATTAGAAAAAAGACCAGCAAAATATAGAAACTAAGATGGAAGAAGGCAGTGAAGATGATAAAAGGGCTAAGATGGAAACTAGCGAACAATTTGGAAAAGAAAAGAACATGTGAATATGGAATACAATATAGGAGGAAAGTATCGTTTTCCCCCTGTAAATTTATACAAATGGAAAGACAAAAATTACAGAAATCTAGGAAGAAGGATGCAGTTTTTCATGTTTAATTCTATGTTGCCAATTGTATCTATTATGAACTAAAATTTTAGATCTAGGGTTTGATGTAGCCAAAAACTTGTCACGCGTTTTCTATAACGTGAATTTATGTCACAAGCGTACGGTGTCAAGTTTTGTAATATAGTATGAAAGTTTTTGGCACCGTTGTCGGGGATTGTTTAATTTAATTTTCACTAATATTATTACCAAATAGATTTTATTTTAATTTATATTTTATTTCATTTTGTTAATTTTTGACTACCCATCTTGATCTCTTTGATACTTTTCCAGGTACTATTCAATAATATGTGCATGATTCTAACGTTGGCAAGAGAGCAGAACAATTGAAATAAGTAATCTCGACATGGATACAAATTATGTATCTGTAGAAGACATCTTTTGCCAGTTTTGCTATGGGATGTATTATATTGAACATTGTTTGCATCCATGCATCGATTCTCGTACGGTAAAGCTTCTAAGGTTCATACAATATTTAAAATGTCGAAAACAAGCAATTGACAAATCTGATGAAGACTACATGACTTTGGGAGATTATGTATCTATCGATTAGGATGAGGACATCGAACTTGTAGGAAATGGTCCTCATGTGTTGAACGAGAGGGTAATTGCAAAGTATTATATTAAACTTGCCAGGTAGGAAGAGCGCAACATATGTACTGGAGATTGGAGTTACTGGAGTGAACTTAAAAGGTGGAAATACAATCCACTTGAAAAAGTTGAAAAGAAATACTTCTCATTGCCCGTGGATCCAGAATGTAGATCATTCAGTCAATCCGAAGAAATTTCAACGATCGTAGAGGAGCTTGAAGTGAATGACAACTTGATCACAAAAGAACCAAATGAAGAAGTAGAAATCAATGAAGATGAAATCAATGTACATTCGTCTAAATTCATTGATTGTATAGAAATTGATCTTGTGATTAAGTCCGAGTAGCAAGTGGAAGTCTACATTGTTGAGTTTGTATTGGATGGCATGGAAAAATCCTACTACATTGAAAAGGATAATGTTGAAGTTTGGAAAAATAATGAAGAGTGGCACAAAATCAAAAGAAGCAAAATGAGCAAGGCATCAAAAACTTTCTTCAAAATTCCATCATGCAACTGTCAAAGTCAAGCTAATGACGTTAAAGAAGCGCTTCTTGAGAGGCAACCCAAGCTTTCTTCATTTTTAGTTATTTATTTATTAATTGTTCATTTTTTTTAGTTATAGGATCGTTGAGTTTATTTTACAATTTATTTAGGAATCATCACCCATGTCC
>CAIGRF010294840.1:0-10594 GCA_903798235.1 Fraxinus ornus | reverse complement strand
GATTGATCAAACATTGTAAAGAATTCAACACTTAAGCACTTGTGGAATTCTCTAAAACTTCAAAAACACAAGGGGAAACTTGAATATGGAAAAAGAAAACTTGATTTTCTTTTTTTTGGAACGAATGATCTCTTACATATGTTTATGCAAGATTTTCATATGTTTATTCATGTTTGTATTGATCATTTATCACCTATATATAGGTCACCATCAATACTCCACGAACTAGTGCCAAAATAAGTGGAAAAGACACCAATTTCAAATCAAAAAATAGTCATCAACGGCTAGTTCAGATTGTATTGGTGCAGGGGCGCCCATGCCTGCTGAATTTTTATTTTTTATTTTTTTTATCTTACTCTATCACTTCGTTTATTGAATGGTTAAACAACAATTATCAACACTATCATGCTTATAAGAAGACTTAAATGTATTATATTTTCTTTCAAATTAATTAATATCTGTCAGTGATTTTTTGTAACCTTTTCGACCTCTTTCCCTAATATTTAAATTATTAAAGAGGCGTTATATTTATTTAAATATTGTCTTTTACACACCTTTTTGCATACAAATAATATTCTAAGGTTTAAAATATGGACATTTTATAAATAATGGTCTGTTTGATTGCAAGAATGGAATTTGGTGAAAAGAAAATGAATTTTAGAGAATTGAATTGCCTAAAACTTATTTTATTGAGAATTGTCAATTAATTGTATTTGTTTGGTATAATTTTCCACCTATAAAATATTTAGATTATCTTTTGATATTCGTTTGGCTTTGTTTTTCATAAAAATTGTCCATTAAAGGGATAATTGTTACAATTGGGGATAGAATTAGTTTCCATTACCAAAAAAAAAATAAAAAAATGAAAAAGTTGCATAAAAATGTTTTTCCCATCCACCAAATCCATGTGAAAAAACTTTTCCTAAAAAATCAAGAAAATGTCGAAAATCAATTCCATAAAAAATTTAATCAATCAAACGTGCAAAAAAATGGAAATGAAATTTAATTTCCATCTTCCATGAAAAAGAAAGCTAAATCAAACAGGGCCTAAGTGAAAACGAGACAATCAAGACTTGAACTCAAATGCTTTGCTTGGCTCAAGCACAACATAACAATCATGTCTAAAATCTTAAAATATTATAGATTATTGGTTCAAAATTTTCAATTTTTGGCTTATAATCAATATTGTTCTTGGTTTCTCTAGTTGGATCGATGAATTATATTCAGTACAAATAATGCTTGTGAAGTTTATGAAGAAATGAATATGATTTTTCGCGTAAAAAGATATATTTTTTTAAAAAAATAAATACCTTTATCCTTGATTAGGAAACGTAAAGAAACTTCTAATCCTCTCGCGTTAAGGGTGATTAAAATTTTATTTTTAGGAATCCAACTACTAATGAAGACTAATGGAACAGATAATTTAAAATATTCCATTGATTTGATTTATGACGTAACTTTAACTATATATATAGAGGAAGAGCCGTGCTTCTTGTCCCGGCTCAATGACCGGGACAAGGACACGGGTGCCAAGTGGAACCGGGACAAGGGGCTATTCCCATATAGAAATAAATAACATGAGATTCCACCAACTTGATCAATGACCATGTTTTTGTTACTTAACCAACTGATAAATTACAAATCATAGATTCCTCACTAAACATAAATACTCCTTGTCATCCTAATGTTTTTTTCGTTATTCCTGAGATAGAAGTTTTGCCTACATCTCTTAAATTGCTTGATTATCTTGAATTCGTAACTTCTTCATGGTTGATAATCATAATATAATACAGTTAAAAAAGTTCCACTCTAGACTTTTTAGAATACCAATCAAAGTTAAAAGAAGTTGTTGGAGATTCAAGCTAACTAACTTGAATTTTACTCTCCGCGTTTAAATCTTTTAAAAAAGTCGCTAAATCAATTTCTCTTCGTGAAACATGTTAATCTAAACAATTGTAGGAAATCATTATGCATTTACTAGTGCTAGCAAATAAAGTGATCCCACATGGAACAATCAAATATGATAATATTTGAATGATCACAACACAAAATAATAATAATGATGATGAAAGGGAAAGGGGCAATGCTATGCTTATACACAAGGATTATCACATAATCCTAGCATGATGGAAACTTTACATTTGGCTTTTAACTATTTGGTGCTTAGGAATCTAGTTAATCATTCTTATCTCAATTTAAAGTGATTCCGTATAACGCAAGCAATGTAAAGATCGAAATTATTGCTTAAAGTAGTTACTTATAACATATAGACATACTATTCTTGTTTTTTCTTACAATGTTTTCTTCAAGATTTCATAATTTAGTTCCACAGTTGGAGTTCACTACAAATTCCTCCTAAACAAGGTATTACATACAAAGAAAAACAAAAGGATTGTGCAATAATGTTCCAATTCCCACAAATTGGTAAAGATGGTACAAAATCCTGTTGTAATTACTGTCCATTGACCATAAGCGATCGAAACGGTACCCGTTTAATTTCTACGAAGGTCGAAAACTCCTTGTCCATTGGTTGTTTCCACGGTTCACCATCCATCTGCATATATGCCTTCGTCCATGATCCTCCTCTCAGCTCAAACCTTATTGCCAAAGCCTGGAAAATTGCAGTAGAATAAATTTTCTGTTTATTGAAAGCAAAGATCATCGTATCATCAATCCAACTTCGGCAAGCAAAATTGACCACATTGAAATCGATGACCTTAACAAATACCATAAGAAGTATTTGCCTTCTTTATATACTTGTTCATGTGTTGAAAACTGCATGCTTAGCTAAGCTTTACAGTAAGTACAAGTTACTTCCTCTTGTGACTAGAATACCTGGGCTATGTGTTTGGCATAGATAAGCTCGCTCATAACCATTGAAGCATGCCACCCTTGTTTCAGACCAAAAACTTCTAAGAAACCATCATCGGCATGGGCCTCAACAAATCCTCTCTAGAAATAAAAGGAGAAAGTGTCATCAGCTTATAATCTCATACAATTCTCTGTAGATAATCTATAGAATCAATTGTAATGAATTAACCACCAAACAATATCGTCAAATTTCAAACAAATTAATTTTCAGATAAGAAGATGTACAGCTACATGTCAAAATTTCATATCTTCCACGTTACTTGAGGTAAAAATGTTTGAGCTAATCAGGATGGGGGAAGTTTATGCACGCATGTTACTATACCGGCTGGATATGACGTCTCGTGAAAGAGCTAAGTAGCAACTTAACTGGTTTTTCTTGCATTGGATATATTTATTTATAGATTTACTCATGGTATTAAAAGAGTCCAAGGAATGCCAACAAAATACCAGTAAAGACCGAGGTTGAAAGAATATGATTACCCATAGCTAATCATCGTTTTGGATTTTTTGGAACTAGAACTAAATTTAGACAGCATAACTATAATTGATATTGTCTCAGGGTAAAAGAAATTATCTCAGCAAGTAAAATGGAGACAATATCCACATGGCAGAGCTCAAATAGTGGTGATCAAGTATAAAAGGTATTTCCTCAAACGTTGCACCATTAAAAATCCAAAACGTGATTTATGTTGAGTACGGAACGGACTAAACACTGTCTCAACATAAAGTGGCAAATGAAAAAGTTGGAAAATTGGATCACTATTACGTTATCGAGACTAAATGTATGTGGTATAAACAATATCGATACCTTCTCTAAATACTCTGGCTTGAGATGGCCCCATGGATTTCTTCCACTTCCATAGCTAGGAAGATTTAGAGCAACTATAGCCCTCACACTGAAAGGTTAAAATCCATGTCATTTAAAAAAAAAATGTAACAAGTCATGAAAAGATCGACCTGAAAAAAACGTAGGTGTGATTCTGAGAGAAATTCAGATCATGGTAATACATCATATGTGGCAAGCATAAAATAAAATTGGGATTAAGTACTATTCTACTTCTAGAAAATGAAATCAACCTTGAAGGGACTGGGATTTGCTCCCATCCTGAACAATTCACCTTCTTGATGTATACTCTTAAGATGTTATTCAGTCCCCTGCACATTTATAATATCAAAATGTATATCAGTTAATATTACAAAAGCATGTCTTCATCTGTTAGTAGCACCAGAAATGCCATACGTAAGACACAGCATTTGTAAAGTCGTAAACATTTACGGTACATGGTGAAATGCACAGGCAAAGATTTGCATTTGTCATGCTACTTGATAAGAAAGTCAATTCCTATTTTCCTTAAAATCTATATGTAAGAATACCAAGAAACCCAAAATAAATAAGCAAAACAAAAACAAAAAAATGTGAGAAAAAAAACTGTGCGAGATAGAATTCTGACCGTAATCCTGGATCACTGGTACATGGTGTGCAGAACCAGCCTTGCGTGCAACTATATCCCGAATAAATTAACTGCAGTAAAAATGTTATTTGCACTTAAATTTTATATGGCCAATGAGAGTGGAAGCAGTATGTGTAGTAAGTCAATTCATAGCTAATTCAAAAGGGATTCGCTCTTTATGCAAAACTCAGATAGATACTTGCATTAAGCATCATCCGGACAAGGCATGGCATATAAAAAAAAATTCACAGATATAGAAGTAAATATCAAGAATTGAGGAAAACTTCCCAACTCAAATTAATCTCTGACAAAAGTTGCACTCACACAACCCAAGGATTTTAATGGTGTGGAATTTGAGTTCACACATCCCACTCTTTAGAATCCCAAAATTGTTAATCCAAGAAGTTAAAGCATCCTGATTCTACAATTAATACCAAGTAGCTAGAGTATCTTGGGAACGGGAAGAAGCATTTGCACCTTGTTTGAAATAGGACCCTGAGCCAGATATGGTTTTTCATTGCGTAAATGGTGGAAACCATAAGCAACTCGGGCATCCATTCCTGAATTAACATCAAACGAAACATTTTCAACCAGCATGATAAGCATAACAAAAATGAAAGGGGAAAAAAAAATCAAATTCATACCTATGCTAAAATAATTATAAAAGACTCCCTGATAACAAGAAACCTTCTCCGGCAACTCCCCTTCAACTTCCAGTTCCTGCACAATCAAGATGGAATTTATTTTCATAAGCATCAGAAGATAAACACAATAAATTAGATTTATTGTCCTCAATCATTAAACGATAAATACAATAGACAGGATTGTATCACGTTGCAATGCCATTATACTGGGATCAATGATCAATATTGTAAAATGAATTTTAATTTATTAATATCTAGAAGTGCATTATGTATGTAATGGGTATAAAACGTGTTAATTTTGGAATATCATAACAATTTGATCTCTGAAAATTCTTTGTAAGATGTGGGCTATCACTTTACTGCATAGAACATCAATGATTGGAGCACACTACAGAAAGTCACTTATTTCCCATCTTTATGCAGATGGTAAAAAGCAGACTTCAGGGCTTAGTCAAGAAGATCCAAAAATATCCCCCAATCCATCATGAAAATAATTAGAGCGTCAAGCATCATCAACCAACGCTTCCAAAAGGTTGACTTTGTAAAATCAATGATAAACTGACAAAATTGTGAATCAATAAGATTAACTAACTTATAGCTGACTTAATTAAAACAATCTTACTGAACAGCATAAAAACAGATAATCTGACAAATTTCAGCCACATACCTGATCAAGAGGTGTTTCTTCTGTTGCCTTGAGAGAATAAGGTATATCCAAGTCCCCCTCAGCTGGCATTGATATTAAGACATGCCAACTGCACAACGAAATATGCATTTCATCATCAAGGCAATGTTGCTTTAAAAGAAGAAAAAAAAACAATAGGTTACGGGAACTAATTTGATGATACATTTTCACAGTAAATTCGACATTTCTTGAAACTACCCAAAAAATTAAATACAATCTTTACTCAGCAGATTTGGGTACAGCAATGCTGTATAATGCATTTCATCTGCCATAACAAGGGTATATATATAAAAGAAAAATTATGAACTGATGTATGAGCCATTCTTATTCACTGATAAGCCATCCTTTTCACTTCACTATAATAAAAATCTTCAAATTCTCCTCGCATTGTTCATAAAACTAACATTCGTAGCTTGGTGTAGACATATGTTTTGCTGTCTAATAATTTATTCAATTAGATTCTATCTCAATTCCACCAACCAATTTCACATGTTCAAACATCACATACCTCACTTTCGCATTATCATATATAGACTAGATGGATCATGTAACTGCTATTTGCATTTTGCAGCTCCAAAGTTTCTTACAACACAAGACCTATTTGGAGCAAGTTGTGTATCCAACAATCTGTTTACCATCCATGGTCGAAGATGCTATATGAAAGATAAATTATAGAGCGTTCTTTATAGCGTCCAATATCAGTTTTATTCAAAGAATACTGTCATCGGATTAATTAAACTAGAAAGTTGCAAAAGACTGTACTTTTTGCATCATCTCCTCCCACTAGAAGGTAACAAGATTCCAAGATCTCCAAAGACAAAAAATCTAGATTTTAATTTGCTGATTAACCAGATCTCTGGTAGCACCATCTTCAAAAAACTGCCCCCGAAAGGATGATACTAAGTATTTGAAATTCTTGTCAACGACCATATATATAGGAGTAAGAATTTATCAGTGGTCCAACATAATAAATCACGAAATATACTCAAAGGAACAAGCTAAAGACCTCACCTGTCCAGATAACAAGTAGGATCATTGCCTATTCTGTCAAGAGTTTTTTTTATGGATGATTTCCAGTTAAATGGGAAAGACCCACCCTGGAAGGACATTTAAGGCACAGCTCAGAACAGGCTGGACAACAAGGCAAATAAAAAGTTGATGTGGATGAAACCTTACCCAACCAAAACTCCGGGACAGATCATTTCCTGTACCTAAAGGAATAATAGCAGCCGGTGGAACTGGCAGTCGTCCTTGTTTGTTAAGTTCTCCTAGACACCCAAGGACCCACCCGACAGTACCATCACCTCCTGCAACCTGTCAAGGGCCAGATTGCTAAAAGCTTAATATGTAAATTGACAACGAGCACAAACATTATGAGCACGATCTTTGCCATTCAAGTGAAATACATAGCACAGTAAATGGTATAACTTAAGAATGCCAATGCTTGAAAGTTTTAGGCCAGAATATGATGCTTACCACAACCCTTAGTTTTTCACGAGTCTCTTTAGCACAGGTGTCTCCAAGACTAGCAAAATTCTCCAGGCAAGCCAATCCATATTGAACAAATTCATGAGGCTTCACCGATGAGAGGTCAAAAACCTGGCAGCGTTTAATAGGAAAAGAAAACGAGAAACAGAAATTCACCTCAGGACTTGTATAGGTATATTATCATCAAAATCACATTCTATCACAAAATTATTAACAAGAACGGAGGAAACATTTGTCATGCTTAAGCTCCTGATAACATGATCATATTGAAGTAATATCAAGTAAGGGAGTGCAGAAGTTTTAATTTATGCCCAGAATCTAGCATCACTTTGCAGTGTTACTGACTCAATTCAGTTTCCTAAAGCTCAAAAAGTCTTTTGAATGAATACAATATATCAAATCAGATGTTTGCTGATAGCACAACCTATGCTGATTATAAGTTCATTTACAAATTTAAATTTATCCTACGAATAAAAAGAGGCCAAGGTGTGTATCACATGCTCCTGCCACCAACTATTGGTACTCCTTTTTAAGATTTCTCTCTTGGTATTTGTATACTTGTCCTATCTCCATAACAAATCCTTCATAGAAAAAGAATAAGTAATAAAAAAAATATATATATATTAAACTGATCCAAGTAAATTTGTCTAAAACGGAGGCATGAATTTGTTTACTGTAAGTATGACTTCTTGTTCACATATTTTCTCCCCCTCAGTATAGAAGGAATGATTTTTATTTTTATTTTCAACAAGAAAACTCTGACTGCTAGATTTCTGACTTCTGAGGAAAAAAAAAATTATTTGAAGTGAATTTAAGAATTAGATACCAGGCTGAATAATTTTATAAAAAGTAAAGGAAATATCAACATCCTCACCAACCGCCAACCACACCAATGGAAAAAATATAAAAAAAAAATCGGATTTCATTAACCTGAAGGAAAGGCAAAAAAGAAGAAGGAAATCTTGACAACTGTTTTCTATCATTTATAAATTGTGTTCAGATTTCATCAACCTAAAGAAAATGCAAAAACGCACGCAATAATTTCTGCATACGTACATACACGCTCGCACGTAATAACTGCTTGCGAAGAACCCATAAACAAGTCCAATTACTTATACTGCACCGAATAGAATATATACAACGAACACTGAATCATGTAAGTATGTACAGTGACCTGTTCTTCGCCCATGAGAATCTGAAGTCGGGCCTTTAGTTTAGGTCCGTGACGCCCACCGCTCTTGGAGTTAATAAAAACAACCAACGGAGACTCTGGAATCTGAGGTGGCTCGGCTCCAACCGCATGAGCCTTTTCGTAAAGCTGACTAATAGTATCGGCTTCAACATCCTTGGCTTGAATAGCTTCCTTCACGGCAAGCCTCAAGTACTCCGGCATCATAATTTTCTTCTTTAACTCCTCTTTATGGATCATAACGCCGGAAAAAGTGCAGCTGCGTAAGGAGTCGACGATGGAGGACCGACCTGATGCGGTTGATGACCCGCCTCGGGCGGGCGCTACTAGGGAACTCATTTGTGTATTACCGAATTTAAACTTGCTGGGAATTACGAATTTCGTGGTGTTTGGAGGTGTTTTTAGTAAGTTTCAACTTGTGGCCGTCGGCGGTGGTGACAGGGAAGAAAGGAAAAATGTGTGGGGATGGAGGGAGAGCAGGAGAGGAGACTGGGGACTATTATGAGTTTGAAATATAACTTTTTTATGTTAGTGGGGTTCATAAGACACGTAAAAAACACTTGAGGTCACCCAATTTTGTGCCCAGTTTAATTTCAGTCCATTTAACTTTTTTCTTTCAAACCGATTATTGTGGTTTTAATTTTATTTCACTTTGATACCAACACTTATTCTCGAAACAAAAATGTAAGGTCCCTTTTCACATGGTGAAATATTTTCTTACGTAAGCGATTTAAATCATCTCATTATGGATGCATTACTCCTAGTTAAATTGGACATCGACTCAAACAAAGGCAAGAGTTAAATGGCCAAACTAGAGTCGAACCTATGTTAAAAAAGTAACTAGATGAAATTATAACAAAAATTAAGGTTGATAGGTCGGTTTTGGATGGTAAATTGGCTCGTTTGATTGTGAGGAAATAACACCATCACCAGTTTTTTAACTTCTCGTTTTGGTGTGGTGTTTTGTACTGGTGCTGGAGGCGGTGTGTGGGGACGGAGGTGGAGTGGAGGTGAAGTCATGTGGTTGTGAATTGATGTGTGGTGGTGGTGGATTATGCAATCGAGGTGGCGAAAACGATTTGGTGGTGTTGATTGTAGTGGAGTGATGTAAGGTAGGGTGACTAGTCACTATAATCAGTTAATGGAAAAATTGTGATCAATAATTGAGTAATTTGTAATCAATTAAAATATGTGATTTGTGAATAAAATACATGATTGTAACCAACAAATTGTGTCTTGTGAACGTGACCTTGTATGGTTTGTGAGTAATGTGTGACCATTACCATAAATATCTATTTATTGTGACCATGACTAATTTGATTAAATATAGGTCTCACATTTTTGTCCGATATCTCAAATTGTAATCACTTGTATTTATACGATGTTCTAATAAACATATCTAACCTTTGTCTAGACACGAAGCTTGGTTTTATCGTCTAGCCACATTTTGTCCTTTTTTACGCATAGGTCCACTTAGACTTACAAAATCTCGAAACTTAATTTTTTCACTCAACCTAGCTATATGCATATCAATTTTTCATTTTATCTTTTCTTTGTCGAACTAGCCAATTATGTCCCAATGTTAACAATATTGATTTTCATAGCTTACAATTGTGCTTAGAAACTCATTTCAATTGGCACAACTTTTGCATTAGGCCAATGGCATAATAAACTAATGTCAATAAGAACTCATACAAGAAAAATGACCTTAAATTTTACAATTGAATAATTAATAGTGACCAAAACGAAACAAAAATTGATAAATGTAGAATAATAATAAAAAAAGAAAATTAGATGAACTAAAATGAAATTATTCTCAAGATTGGGTGACCAATAAAGACTGGTCCGCTTAGTGCATTCAACCATTGCATTTTTCCGCTAGTTCTAGAAATGTCAGTTTTTTTTCTTCTTAATTTCCTTTTCTGCACGGCGGGGTACGCGTTTGACTGTTCTTAACACATAAGAATAAATTATATCTGACTTGTTAAATTTAAATATGATTTTTCACATTTTTTTTAAAGAAAGCAATTTTTAAGTACTTTGCACAGCATTCTAAGCTCTAGAAAAAAAGTTACTTTGCACGATTTTATTATTTCCAAATAATTTATAACATTTTTTAAATTTTATCAAAATCTACTAAAAATTAATTTTAATTTCCACCAAACAGTGCCAAAACCACAATAACTTTAAATTTCGATAACATACTAATTTTAAAAATTCTCCGACGATTGTACGCTAATCGAATCTACAAATTGCTTATTTTGAG
>CAIGRF010294836.1:0-11128 GCA_903798235.1 Fraxinus ornus | reverse complement strand
CCAACCTAAGGATTGATGGATTGATACCTAGGATGGGACGAGCCTTGAGGATCTGGCAACACGTGTCTCCTCATCCAACGACTCTCCTCCTCACATCTTTAGTATAAAATACCTCCTCTTTGTGTCTAAAGGAGGATTGGAATCACATTCATTACGACTACATTGCAAACTTTGGTATTATTTTTCTCTCCCTCATATATTGGCACCCTTTCATTATGCCAACCACTTCCCAGTGAGTGTTCCACCACCGGCGAACCATCTGTCAGTTGAACTTGAAACTGACTTGACCGTCGGACTGCTCGTGGTCGCTCCCAACCCCTTCGGGAAAGGCCTCGGGTGACAGACGTCGTGCCACGTGTGCAAGGTGGAGATAACTTGAAGACCTTCTTCTGTTGGCCACGTCAGATCCATTTCTCGAGGTCAACAGAACTTCTGGGACGTAAATGAGTATTAGATTAGATATCTCTCGAATCATTCATCGTGGGAGAAGTACAATAAGTCCCATGAAGGATATTCTGGGCGTTATCAAAGACATTATTATTATTTATTTTATTTTTTTGTTAAATGGTGAATAGTAGATATTTTTAACTTCGAACTTTTGCTGCAATTACTTCTTATTGTTTCACAATAATATTTCAAATTTAAAAAAAAAAACTGTCGATATAATATTTATAAATCTTTGAGGCTTTTTCCTCATGTGTCCTTGACAAATTATATATACGGTGCCTTTATTGTTTGAATATTGTTCAATATACATAATGAGGAGAGATTACTGTTGATCAATCATGAGAAAATCAAGTGAAAGCAAAACAAGAAGAAAAAACGGAAGTGACCAAAAAATGGTTTGGGTAATTGCCCAAGCTTAAGGCTGGGTTATTGTTCGGCCTTGGTTATTCAAAATAGAGGCAAAAATGTTGAATTAGGCACTTGCATAGTTTTGAGTTGGGCGCTCGTCCAGTGCAAAATTTTGTTCGTTGGGATTTTGAATTCTGATAACTATTCATCGAGCTTCACACTTTTTTGGCTTGATTTTTGTACATTTTCATGCATATTTGTTAGAGTACTATATATAGGTGTGGTTTTCATGATTGAAAACATATCCTAAACGTTAAATCTATACCAATGTATTCAAATCAAAGATCAAACCTAATTTCTATAATTTTGTTCTTAAGTTCATTTTCCAAGTTTGTTTGCTTGATTCAAACTTTGGATTAAGGTTTTGATTACTCCTACAAATTATTTGAAAATTGAAAGCCTTCAAGCATTTATTTCGATGACGACAAATATCGTCTGAGAACATCAATTCATAATCATGTTCAAACCTTCCATTTGGTGAATTATTCTTGTTGCTAGTTTTCTTTGTTCTTCATCAACTTTTGAACAACGCCTATAATTATGGAGAATTCTGTGGTTCAACAAGATTGAGAAAGAATAATATTAAAGACAATATAATCTATAGGACAAATGCATGTGGCTGGTTGTTTATATATGTATTATGCAATAAACTTAATTAAATCAAATTTCACCTCTCTCTATGCACTGCAATTGTGTGATTGTAAAGAAGAAGAAGATGGCGACTCACGAATGGCAGACATTTGCTCGCATATGATCATTGGCATTATTGGTTTGCACTCATTCATATACATACAATATATATATTTGCTTCGAACCTGAAATATGTTTCAATTTTCACTCAAGATTTCGCAGAGTTGTAATCACAAATATCATCCTAATAAATGTTATTCTCGTTACTGAAAAATATGTATCAAAGTAATCAATGCCTTATCTTTGTTTGTAACATTTTATCATCAATCTAGTCTTATACTTCTCAATAGTTCCACCTACATTCATTTTCCTTTCGAAAATTCATTTGTAGCTTAGTGATTTGCTTTTTGGAGGAAGATCCACCAACTCCCATGTATAATTTTGCAAAATAGAGTCTATTCTTCTTTTAATTGCCTCTTTCCATTGAAGTCCTTTTGAAAAGTTTACAACTTCTTGAAAACTTTGAGATTCACTTTCCAGCATATAGATCAAAAAAATTAGGACCACAAGACTTTTCTGTCCTTTCTCTTTTACTACGTCTTTATTCAACCTCAAATTCCTCTTCTAATCCTTGGTCCTGATTATTTTCAACCAAAGTTCATATATTCGTTTAGAAGAGTTTGCTTCCTCTTTGAATTTGTACGAAATACATGTTCAAAGAATGGAGCATTTCTTGATTTTATAATCGTGTTTTTGTATGTCTTGAATTTTAGACTCTTGCAAAAGAAATCGATAGACACTATTATTTTGTGCATAGCTAATGAATATGCAATCTATAATTTTTGGACCTATCTTCACCTTCTCTATTGTAAATATAGCCACTTTTTCAAGACACTCTCATATTTGTAAGTATTTATATGAAAATTTTCTTCATTTCCATAACTTATAGGGGATCTTTTCTTTTTTCTTTCGAGACGCCTTATTTAAAAAGTAATTTACCGACAACACAACTTTTCCTAACATGTTCTAAGATAACTCAAAACTTACTAATATTGCACTCGTCATTTCTTTAAGGCGCGATTTTTTCGTCCAACAACATTGTTTTATTCGGGTGAATAAGATGTCGTAGTTTCATGAATGATTTCATGTTGTGTACAAAACTCAGCAAATGGTACTTCATACTCATCACCTCGATCACTTTTCAACACCTTAATTTTCTTATTTAGTTGATTTTCAACTTCATTCTTAATTTTTATAGTTTCATTCTTACTTTTAAACAGATAAGCATAACAATATTATGTGATATCATCAACAAAATTAATGAAATATTTGTTGCCCCTCTTGTTTGTATAAATTTTAAATCACATATCACTGTGAATTAAATCAAGTGGTTTTGTATTATTTCAATTGATTTAAATGATGAAATTTCTAAATTTGTCTCAACACAAGTTTCGTAATTATATTTACAATCAATATGAAACATGGGTATGAGATTCAAGTTAATTAATCTACACAAAGTGTCATAATTAACATGTCCTAATCTACCATGCTACAAATTAGAAAACTGATGCAAGTAAACAGAAGAATTAACTTTATTAATTTTTTTGCTTAACAACTATTATATTAAATTTAAACATCACATCAGAAACATAACCCTATCCAACAAAAATTTCACTCTTAGACAGAATAACTTTGTATGACTCAAATTCAATACGAAAACCATGCTCCTTCGAAAGCTATCCGTACACTAGGTTAGTGCGGATTTTTGGCACATACATCACATTGTTAAGAGTAAGCTCTTTTCTAGAAGTCATCTTCAGAATAATATTTCTTTGACCCTTGATTTCAAATGTTGATGTATTTCCCATAAATGACTTTTACCATTTTTAGTTGTTTCAAACGAAGTAAACAACTCTTTATCAGAGCACACATGCCTCATAGTATCAGTATCAATCCACCACTCTTTTAGATTTGAACCCACCATATTCACTTCAAAAATAACGACCGCGAGATTCATCTTAGACATGTCTTATGCCATGTAATTAACCACGTTTGCTTCCTTCTTATTGTTTGTTGTTGACAATTTACACTCCGAAGATTTATGACCTATTTTTCATAGTTAAAGCATTTTTCTTAAAACTTCTTATTAGAAATGTCACATTAAGTCCCAACTTAGCCCCTTTGTCACCAGATGGCCCAAACTTGTTCTTGAAGGTCTTAAAAGTTTGACCACACTCAATAACATTGGCTTTAACTACAATAGGATTGAACCCTTTCTTTTTTGAACTATGTTCTCTTCTTCAATTCAAAGACTAACAATCAATTCTTCAATGTTCATTTCAACTCGCTTGTGTGTAAGATAATTCTTGAAATATTTCCATATCAAAGAATTGGCCAACAATAAATTTCTTAACCCCACATTCTCATTTTTATATTTCCGGTCAAAAGACTCCCAGAACTCCTTAGCAATTTTCGTTGTACTATACACATTATATAGTGAATCAGCTAAGCTACTCATGACATAGTTGTAGTACAAAAAATCAGAATATTTCCAAGCATCAAGTGCGCTAATAGTTTGGACATCTTCCTCATACTCATTGAGTTTCGGAGTTGTCTCAGTCAAGAACCTCGCAAGATTCAAGATGATCACATAAAACAACATTTTCTATTTCTACCTTTTGAAATTCAAACCATCGAGTTTCCTCCCTTTTTTCTCCTATAATTAACCTAGAGATAGCAAAAAAGTTTGACGGCTCGGCTCGGAAAAAGTCCGAGCCGAGCCCGAGTTTGAGGAGTCGGCCAGAGCCGGGCCGGCCTGCAAAAAAAAAAAAACCACAAAAATTTGCCAACATATTCTTCTCATCATGAAACTAATAAACTAATTATAAGTGACAAATTTATCTAATAATTTATTACATAGATTATTTTGAAAAATGGGTGATATTTGTTTGTTTAATATTTATTGCATTATTAGTTTATTACTGTTTCATTTCTCTAAAACTCTAAGTGCCTAAATATTTAAAGTAAACATTTTCTCATTTATACATATGTTTATTATTCTATATTAAGTGAAATTATTAGTGATATATATTGCTTGATTACATTTAAAAATTGAGCTAATTTCACCAATGGCCACTAAAATTTGTAAGAAAATTGAAATCGATCATTAAAAAGATTTATTACTTTGTTATAATGGATAGTTAATTATTTATAAATCTAACACGTCATCCGACATTAGGCTATAAGGTGCCAAAAAAAATTAAAAAAAAAATCGAGCCAGCTCGGGCTCGGCTCGGCCCGCTAAGGCTCGGGTCGAAAGCTCAAGCTGAGCCTCATTTGTTTTGGCCGGGCTCGGCTCGGGCCAAAAAATGCTCAGTCCGAAAAAGCTAGGGCTCGGCTCGTTGACATCCCTAACCTGAAACAGTCACAGTAGAGCCAATTCTTTAAGACACTATTTAGGTCACAGAATGATTTGACAATTTAGCAACAGTTTGGGTCAAAGTAGGACTTGGTGCTTGAGCCACAATCAAGCTTCCAGTAGCCACATCCATATTGGATGATTCGATTGTCATTTTTTAAAAATCAAATCAATATTAGTTTCTTAACCGAAATTAAAATTGACCGCCTCTTTATTCTTTTATCGAAACTATTTTAAGTTTTTAAATAAAATATTCTAAAATATCACTATTTTATTATTTAAGAAATAACAATACAAGCAATAAAACTGCATAATATATAAATAGCTAAAAAGGGAAAAATTTGCAAATTCAATTCGCCCTCCCCCAGTAGGTACTTGAGGTTTCATTCGAGTGCCTATCTCCCACGATACAATGAAAAATCGGTAGAGCTTGAGCACTTTAGCTACTCTGACGAGTTGAATTATACTATAACACAACCACCAAGGCCTCGACAAAGAGTGCAATATTTGCAGATAGAAGATGGGAAATTGTATGCAGAGAACAAAGAAAAAATTAAGCTCTATTCATAGGCTCCAAAATGAATGACTAAGGGATAAATAATGAGTCACTTGAAAAGTCAGCAGTTATGGGTAGTAAATTAACATTACCATTAACCTGACTAAATAACGTCACCATTACATTTCAATTTTTGGGAGTTGAAAAGTCAGTTTGGAGAAAAAATAGATAATTTATAGGAAATAAAGGCAAAACTTAGACCCTTTTAAAGGGCCAATTTTGATCCGTTCAGTCGACAATAGTGTATGCAGGTCGCATTTACACACAAGCTCAAAGTACGAAGTATTTATTCGATCCGTGATTTGCACCCCATATTCTCTCACATGGAGAAAGACTCTACGTTATACATGATACACCCTTCCAAAGTATTGTCATATATAAAATAGTATTTTGTCATGATAAACTTTCTGTGTGGGACAAGCTTACCTCTATATACGAGCCGTAAAGGTCTCAAGTAAAAACCTATAAACCAAGCACAGTCTGGACGATTTTGAACAAACATATTCAAACCAATTATATTGGGCATTTAGGTCTTGTTACTAAAAGCATTGGAGGAATACATATCATTTAAGACTTCAGCGAATCCATATAGCTAATTGAAATGCTCAGACATAACAAGTTATCTGATTAATTTCAAAACCCTAACAGTGCAGATATAACAAATTGCACGATTAATTTCAAAACCCTAATAGTGCAAAAATGAAAATGACATAAATTAAACTAAGAACACAAGATTTGTTTGAGCTTGAGCTCTAAAAGTTCGATGACCACTTTTAACACCTAATACCTTGTTAAGCATCCATTAAAATGAATAATGCATGTTTGCACTATAGTAGCCAGAATAGCAACCAAGATTACAAAATTGTTCACAAAGTACAAAGATCAAGCCACTGAAAACTTATCGTTTAAAAGAATCTGTCAAAAATCAAGTTACTGTTAACCAAGAACCTCAAAATCACACCAAAACCCTAATCTGAACATTACATGGAGAGGAACAACATTTCCTCAATTGATATTACCAAGAATCAACCAAAATCAAACTAAGGGGGTAGAAGATTTCGTATTTCGAATGAGATTTTTTAGAGAGGATGGAGAAGAACCTTAAACTGAAAGGGTCATATTCTCTAAAAACCAAAAGCTGGATGAAGTGCAAATAAATGGACACTAAAAGCTAAAAGAAGAGTTTTAACCTACGAATGAATTCAGAAGCTAATCAAATAGTCAAGAGGAAGCCACGTGTTAGCATATAGTTAAAATCCTCCACAAGTAAAATCACATTTCCAAAACACAACTTTAGGCCAATTTTGAGAGCACACACTTCACACATGCACCTTTACTTAACAATATCCACCTTGCTACAAAGAATTGGACTCCTTATAATGCAAACAAAAACATCACCAACAATCTCAATTTCATATGCTTATTGTACTTGTACTATCTATTAACAAAATCAGTAGATCAGAACTTCAAGTAATTATTAAATTTACTTAAAGGGATTAGTTTAGTTCCTATATCAGAAGGATTAAGTTGGGTTGCAATCTTTCCTATCTTTAGTATCCTCTTAGATATAATCTTTTATAAAGTGATATTTAACATCAATATGTTTGTTTTCATCATATGGAATTTTTACTTAAATGGATTGCACTTTGGTTATCACAAAACAGAATAGCATTTTCATAAGCAAAACTAAGTTCATTTTATAAACCACTTAACCAAATTCATTCTTTTATAACATCAATGGCAGCAATATATTCTATCTCTATTGAAGACAAAATCACAACTTTTTGTAATTGGGATTTTCAACGTATAACTGTACCATGCTGAGTATAAAATAAGATAAAGTTGATTTCTGATTGTCTCTATCTCCATCAAAGTCAAAATAAATGTATCCTTTCAAGGTTGTTCCCTTTTTTATTTTTCTAAACACTATGTCTAGGCTAGACGTACCTTACAGGTATTACAACAACCATTTTAAGGCATCCCAATACTCAGGGCCGGTCTTGTGATTTTCGGGGCCTGAGGCGAATTACCAAAGTTGGGCCCCCCACCCCCCAAAACAATATAAATACAACGTATTGCTAACTTAACATTGAACACTAAAACAACAAATAAATAAAGAGCAAAAGATTTATATTATAAAGTAAAAAACTGATAAGAGTTTAAACAATCAACTAAAGACTATTCGTCTCGCTGTTTTAAAGGCAAAAACATTAATCTAATATGAATAATTTAACTGTTGAACCATATCTTTCTCTATTCATAACATAGTTAATTCATTCAATCTTTCTTGTGATATAGTTGATCGAAGTTAAGTCTTGGTAGTAATCGCTTGTATTGTGAAGAATTGAAATATCTCAATCATCTCACAATGAACATTCATATAAGCCGACCAGACCACAATTATATAAGCCGATCAGGTTTCAAACATTTTCAATATATTCAATATCAAGTTAGGGTAAGCTACTGCTTACTTGAGAAGTAGAAAATCGACGAAAATTATGGAATCACACCCTATTCCACCATCGCATCTCACAAGCCTAAAATTAAAAGTTCACATTAACCACGATACCTCCCCTCTTTCAGTCTTTCTTAGGCTACGAAATTTACCCCTTTTAATCAATAAAAGTTTAAACCACATGGAATCACACCCTATTCACAACAATCCGATTCACAATTATTCACAACAATCAGATAAACAAGTAAACAACATATGCAACCAATCCAATCAGATAAACGACATATGCATGCCGCAGCCAATCCAAGGTAAAGACGAAACATATCAACAATTAAACACAACTTGACAATTAAGTATATCATGCTCTTTCACGATATTCATTCAATCTTTAGTGCCAGCCCCTCAGTACAAAACCATGGGAATTCTTTGAGCTCATAGAACTAATTCAGGAACCTACACTACTATCAGAACCCTAAAATATGCAAATTTATATTTAATCCGTAAAAGTATATCATATGCATCCATTACTAAATTTTAACCATATGTAATTTTAACAATAAAAATTCAAAGCCGGCCCGCCATACACACAAGCTAATAGAACAACCAACGTCATTGTACAACACTTGGAAATTATGCTATTTCATCTTGCAATCTTTAGATGTTCCTAAAGTGCAGATTTGTCCACGATCTACTAAAAGGCGGCAAAATGTACATAACCTATTCCATAAAATCGTAAGCTTAAACAACAAATACAAGGCATATACTAAAGATCGAACTCTCAAAATTAATTTTTTTCGCAAAAAGGAAAAAAACGTAATTCGAAATACCAGGTTAAAAAAAAGTGAGATCCAGAAATCAGATAAAATGATGAAAATGAGAGAATTGGAGCTTACCAGAGAGAGTCGGCGGGGGGAGGGAGAGAATTCGACAGCGATCTCTCTTCTTCTTCTTCTTTGTTTGCGTTCGGAGGTTTGACATAGCTGAGTGATGTCTATGTTGAATCCGTTGATTACGTTTAGGTTCTTAAAAAAAAAAAAAAATTGGGCTGGCCCTCAGTGTTGGGCTGGGTCTAACTTCAAAACAAAAAAAAAGGGGCCGAAAAATGAGGCACCCTCTACTCTTGGGCCTGAGGCACGGGCCTCACTAGCCTCTGCCCAAAACCGGGCCTACCAATGCTCCTCCCAAGGTTACCCATTGATCTTCTAAGTACACTAATGCTATGTGCAATATCAGGTCTAGTATATATCATCAAATACATCATCGATCCAAATACATTTTATAAGGAATTTTAGACATTCTGTCAAATTCTTCCATAGTTTTAGGACAACAATCAAATGACAATTTAAAATGATTAGCAAGAGGTAAAGAAATAGGTTTACACTCAACTATGCCAAACTTTTTTTCAAAATTTTATTCGCAAAACCATCTTGATTAAAAAATAACAAATCATTACATTTATATCTTATAATCTTCATACCAAGACTTTTCTTAGCAGAAGAAAAATCTTTCATTTCAAATTTAGATTTAAGCTTTTGTTTATTATCATCAATTTTAGATTTGTTATAGCTAGCTAGAAGCATATCATCAACACAAAGTACCAAGTACGAAGATTTTTTTCCATTATTACCCTGATAGTAAAGACAGTATCATACTTGCTTCTTTGAAAACCAAGCTGCAAGACAAAAGAATCAAATCTACCTTGATAAGTGAAGACAATATCATACTTGCTTTTTTGAAAACCAAGCTGCAAGACAAAAGAATCAAATATTTTGTACTATTGTCTTGGAGCTTTTTCAAACTATAAAATGATTTTTCAACAAACACACAAATTTGTCAGTATTACCTTTTATAAAGCCTAAGGGTTGTTTCATATAAATATGTTCATCTAATTCTCCATATAAGAACCATCTAACTAATCATGTTCCCTACCTGAATTGAGTGCTAAAATATTTCTATTGGTAGTGAATTTAACTACATGGAAAAAATCTTATTATACTCGACACCTTCTGTTTGTGTAAACACCTTGTCCATAAGCCTAGCTTTGTATCTTATACTATTTTGCCCTCTTGTCCTTCTTTTATCTTACAGATTCATTTAGCCCCTGTTTGACCCTCTTTAAATTAAATCTTTTTCATACTCATTTAATCACATATTCATACACTAAAATATTTTGCACGTAAATTCAATTTTTTTCTTAATTTTTAACTATACATTCTCCAAAAAATCACTATTCAAAATATCATTTTTCCCCCGTTTCTCTTTATAATGACAGACAAGGGCTTACAATCAATTAGTTTATGGTTCTTAAGCCTTTTAACTAATTCTCAAGTATTATTTTTAAGGAGAAGTCATTTCTTCGTCTATAGCAGCTAACCATTTTGCATAAACTTTACTCTTAATTACATCCTCATAGGAGTTAGTTCATTTTCAACCTCTTTTTGATAAGTGAATAACGAAAAAAAAAAAATTCATCACTATCAAACTAGCACGAGGTCTGATATGCCTTCTCTGCCTATCTCGTGTTAGTTAATACTCATCAAGGGGTAGAATTGCATGTTCAGATTTATCATGAGATCAATTTCCTGAACAATTTCAATACCCTCTAAGATTTCGTCCTCAATTTGACCAAAATCCTCATTTCCAAGATGAGTGCCGTTTCCTTCTAAATGAGGTGTCTCCATATCATCTAACAATACCTAAAGACAATAAGTTCATCTCTAGATCAAGTACATATCTAGTTCCTTTTAATAGTAAAATATTTTCATTTTCAAGTGTCAATTTAGTTGTTCATATTCCACTAACTTACATGTCATTTTATTTCCCATTATAACTTGCCCTCTATTAGTTTTTTTTTCGAAATCAAGAAACCAGTTCTTATTTGGACACATATGGAAAGAATAGCCAGATTCTTGATTCGGTTTCTTATTCATATTAGCCAGGACTAAACCATCTTCAAGATTCACCTTAATGTACAGCATTCCCTTCATCAGTTTTCTTTCTTTTAATTATTCTGTCTCTCATAGAAATCTTTTATGAAATGACCCTGTTGACACTCTAAAAATGCATCCCAAAATCAAAGGCCCAAAATAAGAAGTCCAATGGAGGAACCCAAGATGAAGGCCTAATAGGAATCAATTTAAAGGCCCAAAATGAAAAGCTCAATTGGGAAGCCTGAGAAAAAGGCCTAAATAACGGAAGCTCAAGGATAAAGAAA
>CAIGRF010294827.1:21583-44341 GCA_903798235.1 Fraxinus ornus | reverse complement strand
GATTGATTTTTTTAAAATTAGGTTATTTCCACAAATCATTATTGTCAAAATTAGGGCAAAAGACGATGACGTGGCAATCTGGGTTAACGGAACTCGGGGCGCTACATTAGCCCTACAAGTTGATGCTTCTACCCATTTAGACATGTAATCAACTGCCACAATAATATACAAATAACCAAAAGGAGGTGGAAAAGGTCCCATAAAATCAATTCCCAACAGTCAAATATTACAATTATCAAAATGGGATTTAGGGGCATCATGTTACGCTAGGACAAAACACCTAATTTTTGGCATTTTTACAAGATCTACAGTAATTATTAGTGTCCTTAAATAAAGCAGGCCTGTATAAACGACATTGTAAAATTTTTGCAGCAGTCTTTTTTATAGAAAAGTGGCCTCCACATGCTTGGGTATGACAAAAATTTAGCACACTAGGTATCTTCTCATCAGGAACAACGTCTTAAAATAACTTTATCTTGTCTTGTGCGCACTACTTTTTAGGAATCTCACCTACAGCCAAATAGTACACAATGTGAGCAAACCATGGTAGAGAAGAGATAGAAAATAAATTCTCATCTGGAAATTCATCTTTGATTGGCAATGTGAATACGTTATCCTCGAAAGTTAGCCTTGATAGATGGTCGGCCACCACATTCTCCACTCCCTTATTGTCTTTAATGGTGATGTCAAATTTTTGCAAAAGTAAGATCTACCGTATTAATTACGTCTTAGCATCCTTCTTTGCAAAAATGTACTTAAGGGCTGCATGATCTGTTAAGATTGTAATGGAGAGCCAGTTATATAAGATCTAAACTTATCAAGCAAAAAGACTACAACTAGTAACTCTTTTTCAGTAGTGAAATGGTTCATTTGAGCACCGTTAAGAGTTCTACTAGCATAGTAAATCACAAAAGGTTTACCTTCTCTGCGTTACCCAAGAATCGCACCTACCGCGTAATCATTAGCATCACGCATGATTTCAGATGGTAGTGTCAATCAGGTGGGTGCATGATGGGTGTTGAAGTGAGTTTGTCAATCAGTGTTTTAAATGCATCTTGGCATTCGGGAGTCCACTCAAAAGCGACATCTTTATTTAGAAGGTTGCACAATGGTCTAGAGATAGATGAATTTTTTTGTATAAACCTACTATAGAAACCTCCATGGCCTAAAAATGACCTAACATCTTTTATTGTCTTAGGTATAGGCAATTTAGAGATTAGTTCAATTTTAGACTTTTCAACCTCTATTACCCTAGAAGAAATCACAAGCCCTAAGACAATTCTCGAAGGTACCATGAAATGAAACTTTTCCGAATTTAAAACTAACCCTTTTTCCTCACATCGTATCAAAACTCTCTTCAATAATTTGTGCATAGATGTCAATGGGACGGGTATGGATTGGAGCAACCTCCAGTGTCCCCACCCCGCAGGGTAATTTCCCTCCTCGTGTCCGCCCCTATACCCGTTTAAGTCAGGGACGAGATGGGGCATGACCCTTGACCCTTTTGCTGTCCCTTTTGAATTCAATTTCTAAAATATCTATTTTATTGGCCCTTCACCAAATATGATAATGTCATTGTGAATTTATGGAATAGCAATATATAGGTTAGTCACATCTATGAATAGTGTTGTGTAATCAATCATCATTTCCAAAATAATTATCTTTCATCAAAACTGAAATCCGCAAAAATACATTTACATAGCTAAAAAACACTTCCAATATATTCTACTTGTGCAAATTACACGCTTGGATAATGCAACACTTTATGTTGTAGATCTTCAAGTGCTTGTATCTTCTTCTATAATGTCTATATCAGGCTCCTTAAAATTGATGATTGAAAAAGTTTTTATTCGTTAGACAAATGATGTATTTAACTATTTATTATTCAAATCCATTTAAAGAAAAATCAAATTACCTCATCTTCAATATACCTTGTCACTTAACTTTGTACAACATCCAGAATACGATGTAGGTGATAAATGTTCTAACAAAAAAAAAAAACTAGTTAGAAGCAAAGAAATAACACAAATAACAATTATGAAAAATGTAGATAATTGTATTCTCATATCATGAATGTCAAACCATAACCGATCTCAAGCATACATCAAAGCCTCCAAAGACTTTGGGTTAAGCCTATTTCTTTGTGGACTAAAAAATCTACCACGGTATTGAATGCAGACTCTGATGCCATTGTAGATACTGGGATGGCTAAAATATCTCTTGCAAATTTTTGCAATAAAAGATATTTTATTGAGTTTGTATTCCACCATGCTAATATGTCGAAATCAATTGATCTAGGCAGTACAGGCTTGTCCAAGAAAATATCAAACTTTAATATCATACCATTAGTACTAGACATATTATAAACAAATAAGTCAAATTAAGTCAACTGGTCTTTTTTTCTTACATTAGTAGATATTCTAGTTTGGTTTGAAGATTGAGTCATGTTCCCACTTAATCCATATCTTGTTTTGTACTCATTTAGCAACTTATTAAAAATTTTCTAACATTTTCAATCTCAAGATCTGAAAACTTCATTTCCATAAATCATTGGAAAATAATATTCAACTAACTTCATTTACATCTTGGATCCAACAAAATAGGTATAAGAGTGGAGCCAATCTTGTCCTCTGTGAAATCTGTCCATGGTCTTTTATATAGGTATAAGAGTGCCAGCACATCGCCATGGTCTTATAAATCATGTTGTGACCGTACTTTGGTACTTAAGCTACCCAATTATGAGCATGGATTTGTATTGGTTGATAGGGTGTTACAAACTATACCATGAGAGAGTAATCGCAAATCCTTGACTAAGCTATCTTGTCGATGTCTTTGATTGGTGGATCTCGACGGTATTCTGTGGCAACTTGGGAATATGCCACCTTCAATTAATCTTTTGATTGATATATGCTAAAGGGACACATTTGGTCCAACCCATTGAGTTATTGTCCCCGTTTGGTTAGATAAAATCATATTTGTAATAGATTTTAATAAAAGTTGATGGAATGTGTGGTTAAAAATTGTGGATCCCATGAAGTATATAGTTAATTGTTGACTCACTTTTGTAGTTGAACCAAATATGGGCATTAAGTATACACTTTATTACGAATCTGGTGCATGAGTACTATTATGTCTCTTCTAATGAGGCTATAAACAATGGCCCACACTTCACGTCATTGTCCTACTGGACTGAGCAGAGACCATATATTGAGAAAATGGAAGTGATGCATCACTTCAGTTGAGGTGCCATGTAAAGGCGAACCTCCATGGCTTAGGAGAGTGCTACAACCTACTACAAAGTGAATAAGAGACAATTAGCCTTTTATTGAGAGAAGACATCTTTTACTTCACATCGTCCAATAGATCTGTCATACAAAGATCTTCCTATGATTAATTGATGTAATATCCTTGCAGTAGATGCCTAACGATCAAATTTTTAGTTTACTTTTCAGAGATCAGATCTAAACTATAAGGTTACTACTTCTCAGAAACGTTTAAACACTCTTCAACTTAAGATTGATGTGATGACACCTAGGAAAAGATGCATCGGCCATCAAGATGAGGCCACATGTCTTTTCATCAAACGATAACAATTTCTCATCTTCTATTATAAAAGCTCACACTTAATGTCATTTGAAGGTAATGTAATTTTTACACACTCAAAGTAACATTGCTCTGTTACATTTGTTCTCTCATATCCCCATTGTTTGAACACTATTATAGTTCATGTCTTCCGTACATCGTACACCTAAATATATTGACTAACTTGACCATCAAAGTGCACACAGCTACCTCTCCCACCTTTCAAGAAGGCCAGTATTCCAAACAATTTGTCCAAGTTTATGGAGAAAGGACATTTCATCCGTGCAAAAATTGAGGTGAATAAATTGGCACCATTAGTGAAAAACTTGTCTATTAACTACAAGCAAATCTCATAGGAAAGTGCTTCAATTTCTACCTTGAAAAACATTTTTGTTCTTGAACAAAGAATAAGTGGATTTTCCAAAGGAAAAATGTTCTAAGTGAGTTTTATTCCTTGAGAAAGGATAAACTTTGAAGATAAATCAACTCAAAAGACCCCTCTTCGAATAAACGAGGCTTCAACCTACCCTAAGTGCAAGTGATGATGGAACTTCAATGAGAGCAATAGACCCCTCTTCGAATAAACGAGGCTTCCACCTACCCTAAGTGCAAGTGATGATGGAACTTCAATGAGAGCAAGGAAAATCTTTGCAAAAGAGGTCATTCGAACTTATCTAACCCAGCGCTAACCTTCCCATCGCAGAGACGCTAAGGTCATAGCTTGCCTCACTAGAGAAGTGACTACAACGGCCATAAACATGAGAAACATTATGAGCAGAACTCTATAATGTAAGAACTCATCTAACAAATGCAAGGGGTAGGCATGTATGCAAATGTCCCAAGGCCACAAGTCAAATGGGAGAACCTATAAGAAAAAGGGAAAACACAAAGTGATAGGACTTACTTTCAAAGGCATAGAAGAGATGCCAGCCAAAGAGGGATAGGAGTGGATGTACTTACAAACTTTTCAATTGACTGAACTGTGAATGACCCGTTCAATGAAGATGATAACTTTCCCTGATTTATGAACGAGAGCAAAGACCTAAAAGGTCCTCCAGCATCTTTGATAGGTTAAGCACCTGAGCACCTAGAAATTAGCTATTGTAGAAACCTCCCATAGTAGGCCCTATGAGCAAATATAAGAGAATAGGCCCTGATGTATCCAAGATCTATCTAACCCGAACACTTGTGCCTGAGGATGTCATATAGTTATTTCAACACTTTAGGAATGGCCATGCTTGGGCTCAAATGGTCACAGGCTTGAGCATGATGGGTAATGTGTGAGGAGGATACACTCGATGCCTTTGTTTTAAGTATTGGAGATTTTGTTCGTGTTCATTTTCCTGCATCAAGTTCGAAAATTCACAAGTGCAGATTTTGTAACATCCTTAGTGCAGTTTGTGGAAAATGCTAGCAAAAGCCATGGTTAACACATATTCCGGACATCTTTCGGTAAGATCATCCACTCCTAATCAACCCGTTGCTAAAGGTCCTCTAGTGCTATATGAAGAATCTTCTAAAATACAAAAGCCACAACAATAGTTAACTTAATTACTGAGCCAATGAAATCCACATCCAGGGTCAACACCACAAGTTGTTTTATGGCCGATGCTCGAACTTGGTTCCATACCCCATTTTCGATATTGGTAATGCTGGAACCTCGGGCATACCCTCTTTGACTTCGTCCTCAAGATTAGTAACCATGGACTCTGGTGAACTTGTCAGGATCATTCAGGATGGGATTACTACTACTTTGCTATAGAACACCCAGAGCTCAATTGGTTTCATCCCTAACACTTCGTTCACTCTCAAAATCTTGTCGTATCCCTTGCTAGATATATTCAAATATCATCAGATAAAGGAATAGATAGAACTATTGACCTAATCAACTATCTCAATGTGTACACGAACATCGTGAACTTGCAAGTTGCACGGGGACCTGGTGATGTGCAAAGCTTTTTAACAAACCCTGACTAATGCTGCTAGGGATTAGTTCTCTATCTTGGAGTCCAATTACATTGCCTTATTCTCAAACTTGGCCAACAAGTTCTCTGCCTTCTTCACAAGTAGTAAACGCATCCCTTATGTAAATTCATCAGGGGTAAAATAAGTTCCTAGGTAACTTTATGACATAATTTAACAAAGAAAGGCTTCATATTCCTGACCTACATATTACAGTAGTTGTGTCTGCCCTTACGTATGTCAAAATGTCTTTGTTAAAGACCTCGCCAAAATCAATGATTGAGCTATTCACCTAAGGTGAAAAATATATTAACATAGAAGAAACCATGTATTCATAAAAATTTGTCCCGACCTCTGAGATACCTTAACACAAAAGATAGCACGAGTCAAATCTAGGTCAAGACCATTGCTCGGGTTAAATAGAGATAGGAAATACAAATGACGTCACCCATATAAATACTTCTAGATCCAACATTATGATAGAGATTAAAGATATTAACGAACTTAAATGGCCCTTTAAGGATATGATCCCCTTCTAATACCAAAGACAAGAGCAAGTATTGTAACTTTCATCGAGACCATGGCCATACCATAGAGAATTGTAAAGCATTACATTGGGAGTTTGAGGCTCATTAAAAAAAAGGATACCTAGGGGCTTATACTGGTCATGACAAACGTCCAATGAATGATCATAACAAGGAAAATGCCCCCGAGCCCAGGAGAGTGGTCAACCTACAACAAGAACCATTAACATTATCATTGGGAGAAGACTCGAATAGTAGATGTAAGCAATATGTTTGACAATACACCTGAATCTCAAGGTCAGCTCATGACAATCTTGAAGACATTACATTTGGGTCTCGGGATTTGGAAGGTATATCATCAACTCATAATGAAGCCTTAGCCATATAAGAGATTGTACATGACTTTGAAGTGAAAATAAGAGTCTTCTTCAGGGATTCGAAGGTAAATTCATCATCCTAAAAGGTGTTGTCAAGCTTTCTCTTACTTTTGGTTAAGATAAAAAGTAAGTAACATGGATTGTTACCTTCCAAGTAGTCTGTACCTTGATAGCCTACAACGCCATCCTTGGAAGACCACTACTAAATGGAATCAAGGCTATAGTATCCACCTTCTACCTTACTATGAAAATTCCTACAAGTAATGGTGTTGTGGTTGTGCACGAAGATCAAACAATGCTAGACAATCCTATGTTACTAGAGTTCAAAAACTAAGCACTGACGTCGCGCAAGTTTTAGTGTTCGAGCTCAAGCTTGAACATTGGGGAAGACTTGTTACACTAGGAGAATTGATAGAGGTCGAACTTGAGCTTGGCAAAAAAAGTGACCATCGGTGGGATCTCGATGTCACTCTCATGGCTAAAATTATCACTTGTCTCTTACGTAACATTGATGTATTTGTACGGAAGGTTGATAATATGCTAGGAATAAACCCTGGAGTCATGGTACACTAACTCAATATTAATACAGAGGCTAGACAGTCAAGTAAAGGAAGAGGCAGTTTGCACTAAAACGTAGAGAGGTCATACGTGAAGAAATTATTAAACTCGTCAATACACAATTCCACTGGGAGGTCATGTACCTTTATTGGCTCTCCAATGTTGTTCTCGTCAAAAAAACCAATGGTAAATGACGAGTTTACATTGAATTTACAGAGCTTAACAAAGCATGTCCTAAGGACAATTATTTTCTACCTTGGATAGACAACTTAGTGGACAGCACATCGGGCCACAAATTATATAACTTCAAAGATGCAGTTTTTACTATCTTCAAATCATCATGGGTGAGGAAGGTCAAGAGAAGACATCCTTCATGACTGACTCTGCTATATATTGTTACAAGGTCATGCCATTCAGATTTAAGAACGCAGGGCAACATAGCAGGACACAATAACAAAGTCTTTTCTAATTTGACTGGAAAAAAATTGAGACCTACGTTGACGACATGGTAATCAAAAGTAAACAAGTTGACCAACATATTGCTGACCTCGAGAAAGTATTCACCACACTTTGTAAATATCAGAAAAAGTTAAATACAACAAAGTGTGCATTCGGAGTAGCCTCAAGCAAGTTCTTAGGCTTAATGAAATCACCTGTGAGCAAGAAAGAAGTACAAAAATTGACAGGCCGGGTCACCACCTTAAACAGGTTCATGTCTCGAGCATCAGATAGATGCTTTCCTTTTTTGAAGGTTTTCAGGGATAATCAAAGTTGTGATTGGAATGAAGAACACAAAAAAGAGTGACACTACCAGTTCTCATGAAACTCGAGCAAAGATACTTTGTTTTTGTACTTAGATGTTTCTCAAAATGCGTTAAATGGTGTATTGGTGAATGAGGTTAACAAAGCTCAAAACCATCTACTATGTAAGCAAAGTATAACTCGACGTAGAGACCAAATATACATTGATTAAATAGCTTGTGCTTTCCTTGGTCATGGCAGGACGAAAGCTATGATAGTATTTTCAATCCCATCCAATTCTAGTTCTCGCAAATTGGCCACTTAAACACATACTTCAAAAGCTCAACATCTTAGAAAGACTATAAAAATGAGCAATTGAACTTGATGAATTTGACATAGAGTTCAAACCCTGACCTTTTTATAACCCGACCATCGCAAAGAACACTTGTGGATGGGGGCATCTAACTTCTCGAGCTTGGGCGCAAGGATGATTATCATCCCATACAACCTCACAGAATCTCAATGTTTACTTAGATTTGAATTCAAAGCTACCAAAAAGAGGTGAAATATGAAGCAGTCATCATTGCCTTAGAACTCGCAAAAACCTTGAGCTAGAACATATCAAGAATTTTAGCGATTCACAACTTGTGGTTGGTCAGATTGAAGGTACATATGAAAGAAAACATGATAAAATGAGCTTACACCGTTTAAAAGTTCATGATCTTCGCAGACGAACCAAGAATTGTGAAATTATGAAAATCATCCAAGCTGAAAACTCGACGTCTTGTCTAGACTCGTCTTCATGAAAGTAGATGGATTAGCAGGATGGTCTACATAAAAATTGTGATGGAACCTAGCATAAGTCAAACACATTTATCATGGACATTGATCGTGAACCCTCATAGATGGATCCAATAATTAACTTCATAACTAACGAAAATTTGTCAAAGGATCCTAGCGAAGCGATAAGCATTCAAGCTAGAGCACCAATGTAGTGCATAATTAGAGGAGTTCTATTTATTCTATTGAAGTTTCACGCTCCATATCTTAGGTGTCTTGGACCTTCAACATTATCTTATATCCACGAATAAATAACCAAAAGGGAGGTGAAATTATTTTTGAAACTTTTTCAAGAGATTTATCCAAATTTAAAACAAGTTATGAATGAACAAATCAATCAAATAATTATGCACAAATATAAAAGCGATAAATAAAAGGGAAGTGATTGTGTAAATGAAACAATTGTGGAGGTTCAATCGAAAGCAATGATCTATGTCCTCCGTTGACAAGCTCTTGGTCATGAACAAGGCCTTTCACTAAATTTGATTGACTTATGGCACAATCTAAAGCCTTATAATGCTTTTAGTGACTTACAAACAAGGAGCACCTATTTTTAATGAGAAATAATTTTACAATTTTAAACTTCTCTCTTAATAATTGATATAAACAAATAAAGTATTAAGAGAGAAATTAAGTATTAAGAAAGAAATAGGATAATCCTTCAATGAATATAAAAAAAATTAATGTTGGATGAGAAAAATGTGATGATAAAGATGAATAAAGAATTTAATTCAATTAATCAAATGATTTGATAATAAATAAGACGTCAGATCAATTAAGTTTTGTAAAAAAATGTCTCACTTTAATGCTCTTAAAAATTCTTGCAACAAATGTAAAAAGTAAATGTGATTGTTACATGAACCGGATGTCCCTGCTTGAACCTAACGTCTACATTTTATAAGTTTGGTCCATTTTGGCTTTATTCAATCCGATGTGAATGTTTTGAACAATGTAGGTATTTGAAGAACGTTTTTAACTTATTTTTCAAGGTGATATTATAAAATTTGATCGAAGTTTAAATATGAGTTTGAAATTCTCATCTTTGAAAAATATTTATGGAAGTGTTTTTATGAAAATGGTTTTTCGTGCATAAAAATATGTTGTAAAACTTAATTATTCATTGTTTAATATTGAAACTTTATACCTTTACAAATGCATATAAACGTCTAGTCTAAGATTTCCTTTAACGTTTGACTTTTGAAGCTCTTGTCTCGAATGATTTTGACATGAATGCTTGACTTTCATCTCTACCTTTATTGTGAGAGTAATTGAAGTTCGTAGTAGCAGTGAAATATTTTACTAAGTGGGTAGAAACATAACCCCTAGCAACAATTTCAGAGCCCAAGCTTAGGGCATTTATTTGGAAATCTATTATTTACAGGTTCTGGTTATCCAAGGTTCTCATAACTAACAATGGCAAACAATTCGATAATTCTCAATTCAAAAACTTATGTACAAACCTCGGGATTGACCACTGTTTGATGTCTGTTTCACATCCTTAGAGCAATGGCCTTGCTGAGGTGACAAAGTGGATTATATTGCAAGACTACCGAACAATGATTGGGAATGCTAGGAGTACTTACTCGTTGAGCTACCCTCTATACTTTGGACATATAGAACATGTCACGAGACAATGATGGGTGAGACCCCTTTCATGTTCGCATTTGATATATAGGCTACAGTACCAGTTGAAGTTAGCCTACCCAGCATCAGGTGACTCGAGCCTAAGGTCTAGGAACATGCAACCGAGCACCTTGACCTCCTTGAAGAAGTACATGGGCAAATTGTCCTAAGGGTCACACCTTATTAAACACAGAACAACGAAACACTTTAATTACAAGGTAAGATCTAGATGGTTCAGAGTCGAAGACCGTGTACTAAGAAAAGTGAAAGCAATTGGTCATGCCCCTGACAAACTTGAGCCAATTTGAGAAGGACCTTTAAAAGTCATACGACAATTATATGGAGGAGCATACAACCTAAGAAATTCCTTAGGAAGACCACTCCCAAGACCATGGAATGTTAATAACTTGAAAATCTATTACAAGTAGTTTGTCATACCTTACTCAGTAGTTTATTTGTTCTTTCTTATCATGTTTGTTTTAGTTGCTCTTGTATGCCTCGTGTATTTTGACTTTTCAGTTGGTCGTGCCTACATACCCATATTTATTTTTTAAGTATGAGAAGTTTGTTTTGATTTGTAGTTGTTGGGATCTCATTCCCATAAAGCCCATTTTTTCTAAAATTAATATTGCTCAAACATTGCCTCGCACAAGCACTCTAAGCCTAGTCCCATGCAAGTACCCCATGCAAGCACTCTAGCCTTACCTTGTGTAAGCACAAAAATTGAATTGAGTAGATATCCCATCCATGATATCTCGATGATTGAAATTGATCATCTTCTAGAAATTCCCAACTCGGGATATGAGTAATCGGGCTTCAACATTTTCAAATGAAGTTCGTCCATAAGGTCTAGCTCTAGCCTTAAAGTCCTACGAGCTAGGGCTAAAATATTCTTTCATAGAGTTGCTTCATCCTTGTACGTTTAAAATATAGTACGAACTAGGGCTCAGTTAGTTTAAACTAAACTTGTGCTATCCTCGAACTTAAATCTTATTATAATCAGCTAGATGAGATCGATTTAACACCTTGAGACTTAAAATTATTTTAATCCTGAAGGTCAAATATTAAGCTCAAGCCATTCATTGGGCTTAACCTAAAACTATTTGTAGTCCTCGAAATTATTTTTCTTTATACAACTCGCGATCATTGCAGTATGGTTTGATCAATTACATTGTTCTCATATAAATGGTCGAGCCTTCTACTTGAATTAAAAAGGAACATAGATAGCAGTAAAGTATCAATTTCATAATCCTTGAGCTACATTAAAAGCTGGGTATAACACAAAACAACAAAATAGTACGTATAAGCATAATACATGTTCAAAATATCTTTAATACATGTTCTGTTATGGTATGAATGGGGTACAAAAATAGAATGGAAACTCAAGACCTAATCTAGATCAGTAGCCCTGAGGACCTCATTGGCATCCTCAAGAACCTCCTCCTCTTGGTCGTCATCATCAACAGCTTCCTTGGAGTCAAATAGCACGAGGTTCTTTACGATATTCAAGATCACCTTCAGTTTTTGGGCTAATAATACTCACTCTTACAAAATTCTTACAGATTAGTTCGGGTCGATTGGAACTGTGACGGATAGTGATGCAGACTGCCAAAAAGAGTCAAGGAGATAATATTAAGTTCAGTTTTTCGCTTTAAATTATTAGTCACTTTTATTTGTTCAAAGACAATTATTTAATTTATGGTTATGTTTTTCATATTTAGTTTAAATGTCTGGATATTCCAGTTATATTTTTAAAGAATATTATATGAAATTATTTTTGGTAACACTTCAAGATGTACGAAATTTTGGGGCGTTACAGGTGAGGCTGCGAACCTGTAGAGCAACATGCATAAAGCACCTAAAGTCGAGCCAGAAGGTGAGATAAAAGAGTAAAACAAAATCATGCTGAGGCATCGCAAGCATTAATTAATATTTCAAATTCTCGACCGTTGGTAAGAGAAATCAATTTTATAATCGAGAACCTTTATGTAGGTGGAGAATTGAGGAACACATGAAGAAGATATCCCCAAGCAGCTAAGTAGCCCGAATTTAAAAATATCTTGATTTGAGGTAATCCTAAAAAATTGCATCTCTTCGATTACATTTAAATAATGGTGATGAACATGAAATCATATATCCCTGCAATGATGCATTGGTAATGCGAACCATAATAGCTCGCAATGGACTGAACAGTCTATTGGAGGATATTAAGTTTTGTAAATATTTTATTTAGAAATGCTTTTGACCAAATGCAGGTTAATCACACCTAGATGACTATGGCCGAACTTTTATATGGCTTCACTGAAAATAGATTGATTCCAAAAGGACAAACCACTTTGGCAATTAGGTTGAGTAAAAAGCCAATTAACATATTGATGGTAAAAAACATGAACATGCTTGAAAATCCTTATTTAGGAAAGCAAGTGCCTCATACTGTGAAGGGTAAGTTGAAAACCCTACTTGTTAGTAAAGATAATTTTGGAAGCACTAGGGAAAACATGAATATTGAAACAATCAAGCTAAGATTGGAACTAAATTATGGTCGCAATAATGAGGAAAATGAAAACACTGAAGGATGAGAGGCGAGCCTTCTCTTGCCTATAACGAAGTCTGGATTAAAGGCGAGTTTTCTTCGGCCTACAATGAAATTTTAAACGAAAGGTGAGGTCTATTCTAAAGAAATACGGGGACTAAATTCCAACCTCCCAAAAAAGATCAACTATGAAGGGTAAGTTCAAATCAGCCCACGTTAAAGTTTGATGTCATGACAAGAAACCACTATAACTATGCGCAAAATATTTGTAAAACGAAAAGTCATGATCGTGATCCCTTGATCTTTATTTTGTTTTAATATATGCTTGAATAATCTTTCATATTTTACGAATTATATCAATGATATACAAGAATGCATTGATGTGAAGTACAATTAAAGATCGAGTAAGTTAAATAATGTGAACCTAAATAAATAAATAAAAAACAAGCAGTTTCATATAAAAACGAGCTACAGAGTTTCACTACAATTAGAAGACGAGACAAATACAAGCAATTTCTCCTAATTAATTGAAATATAAAGATTTTCAAAAGCTGGATCATTTCATTTAACTTCAACATTACCCTCTAGGGTATAATCGCTTCGGAAGGTGGAGGATGAGTGAAATGAGGAGCATGAGCTGGCCTAGTAGTAGTCGCAACCCCACTTAAAGGAATAATTTGGAAATTCGAAGGTTGTGAAAGTATAGCCTAGTCATTATATTATATAGATGCTCGCAAATGATAATTTGAACTAGAAGTTCGAAAGATAATTCATTTAAATGCATTTACTGATTAAATTAATTAACAACATCCTCTACACCAGCTTTAAATGCTCTAACTTGAATTAACATCATGGGAGGGCAATTCGTTAATATTATGTCCATATGTATTGGTAAAGTTCCGTGTCCAAAATGTCATTTATTGTGTTGTTTTCGGGGTTCGGAGACTCTTTGGAAAGAATCCAAGTCTACTCAAAAAGATCAAGAAGAGGCAAAAAATCGTCCTAGTCTTCCAAGCAGACTGGTCAAGGGTTTTTGTAGTAGTCAACTGCACGTTGGGCGCCTATGGTCCGCTCGGGCAGTTGTATTACTAGGTAAAATCCTAGATCACGATTTTGAGACTTTACTATCACAAACAATCCTAAACTCTCTATATCATAAATATCCAAGGTATATTTCATCCCAAAATGTGTGTTGAGCCTTTATTCATTAAGGAGAACGCAATATCGAAGATCAATTACTCATTCCAAATTTCTTTTACCTCAACCATAAGATCAAAAGATCGAAAATCCAAAAGACTAAAAAATTAAATAACCCTCTTCCATATATCTTTCACAGCTTTGAAGACTCATTCCAAACTTCTCTGGCCTCAACTACAAGATCAATACATTGAAAATCCAAAAGGTCAAACCATTAAATAACCCTCTTCCAAATATGTTTCAGAGTTCTGAAGATTCAGAGAGATGACCGAAGTTCCAGTTCATAAAGAACAAATTTGTTCATGTTGATCCATGAGGAGAAAAAAGTCTAGAGGTTCCGGAGCTGGTGCTGGATTGCACAACTGAGGAGTTCTTCGATGATTACAGGTTGGGGGTTAGAGTCTACTAAGGTTTGGATTATTTACTAGCAAGTTAATTCAGAGGTTTTTTTCTCTTGAAGAGTTCTTCAAAGATATTTCCTTCGTAACCAAATCTTGGACTTCTTTACTTTCTAGCTTTGATATCATTTCTTGATTGATTACATAGGTTTATATTTTTATTCAATTTATGTAGATATAATAATTTATGACTTATTGCATGTTATTGTTTATTAATTTTTAATTCTACGTAATACGCCTATTCATCATCTCTAAGTGTTAGTTGGGCCAAACCTCGTTATTTTAATTGGTATTGGAGCCATATTTTGATTCTTGACCATTTTTATCTAGATGATTTAGTCATTATCCGTTTCTCCATATTTTAACGGAATCAATTAAGTTTACTAGAAATTTAGAATAAGAGCCAATTGAAATCGATGGATGAAAGAGTCTGGGTGAGCGTAGAGAAGGGTTGAACTGCCCATTTACGTCTGTTACTGATGTAGATATCCCTGCGGAGGTTTCCACTTGGATTAATGAAGAA
Source organism: Fraxinus ornus (assembly GCA_903798235.1). Taxonomy (NCBI): domain Eukaryota; kingdom Viridiplantae; phylum Streptophyta; class Magnoliopsida; order Lamiales; family Oleaceae; genus Fraxinus; species Fraxinus ornus. The sequence goes on along the minus strand of CAIGRF010294827.1, from coordinate 29,483 downwards.
TTAGATAAGTGTAACTAGAATAGTAAAGAAGTACATGCCATTTTTATGGCTATATCATCTAAAGAATTTAAACGAGTGTCTATGTGTGAGGTTACAAGAAAAGCTTGAGATATTTTAGAAACCACACATGAGGTAACTAAAATTGTGAAAAACTCTAAGATACAGATGTTGACTATTGGTATGAGCAAATTATGATGAAAGATGATGAATCTTTTGATAAATTCTATGTTAAACTGAATGACATCGTGAATTATAGTTTCAACTTAGGTGAACGAATTCTCGAGACAAAATTGTGAGTAAAGTTCTAATATCCCTTCTTGAGAGGTTTAAACCTAAGGTTACTGCTATTGAGGAAAGCAAGGACTTAGACACGATTAATATAGAGGCTTGTTGGATCACTCCAAACCTATGAACTAAAAATATCTCACTCGAAGAAAAACAAGTTTATTGCCTTAAACACGGTCAAAGAAGAAGACTATGACACTATAGATAAGACACTCTAAAAGATGAGGATGTAACTTATTTTGTTAAGAAATTTAAGAATTATTTTTAGGAATAATAAGAAGCCTCTGGAAAAATACAAGGGTGGTCAGCAAATTCAAGAATGGGAGAAGAGAAAAGAAAGATACTAGGGATATCAAAGTCTAGATTTGTTATATGTCATGAGTATTAGAGATTTGGTCACATTAGAGTTGAGTGCCCTAGTTATAAGAAGACCTTAAAGTAAGGCTATGAATGTGTTTTTCACTGATGATGAGTCTAACTCAGGTAATCAAAGTGATTCTTCAAGTCTCGAGGAGTGTTTGGACTATATGGCTTTTACATTTGTAGTTAAAAGTGAATTTGTGAAGGAAAGTGAGAAGGTTGAGGATTTAGAACAGAATGACAAACTTAGAAGAAGGATCTAATGATGAAAAGGATATATATGAGGCTTATGAGTAGCTGTTTGAGAAGAGTTTTAAGATGAAGAAGGTAAATTGGTTCGCATTTAAGAAACTTCATGATCTTAAATTAGAAAATGAGAGACTTGTGGTCAAACTTGAGGAATCAACTAAAAGTGTGAATGCGTTGAAGGTTTAGAAAGAGGTTCTAGAAAATAAGGTTAAGACTTTTGTGGGTGATCTTGTGAAATATAATATCCAACTTCACTCTTTCTCTAGTGGATCTACGAACCTGGACAACATCTTAGGACTAATCAAACCTACTAGAAATGAGAGATGTTTAGGCTATAGTGAGAAAGGTTCTCATGCTACTACCTTTTTAAAAACCACATTTGTACTTGCCTCTATTAAGAATAAGAGCTTAGGAGTCACTGAACCCCAGAAAAAGAAAATCCTAAGATAAAGGTCATCTATGCAATGTAGGGTTAGTCAACCTAACATCCAAAATTTGAAATGCAGTCTTGCCCCTAGGTTCATTCCTATATGTTACAACTGTGGTAATTAGGTCACATAAGATATATGTGTCACAAACTCTAGGGTAGGAACAATAGTCAGAACATCACTGTTAGATTATGTTCTTAACAAATCAAGTTAGTTACTTAACTAAAATGATGACTTACTTGACTAAGATAACCTCGACTTCTAGGAAGGTTTGGGCTAGAAAGAGTAAACACATTGATCATAATGAAGAATTGAACAGTTGTGTTGCTCACATTTCTCTTGAGGCTAAAAATAAATTGATATAGTATCTTGATAGTGCATGCTCTAGACATATGATTACACTAATAGAATAACGCGGCAGTTGTAGCACGACTTTGGGGTGTCGATTCCACTGGGAGATGGAAGAAATGCTCAAAGGATAAAAAAGGATAGATGTTCTCTCGTTTGTGAAGTAGAATTTATTGTTTGAATAAAATTAAGAATTTAATGTTTGAAATAATGAAATTAAAATCAATGTTTGGGGTAGCGAAGCATCGGAATCCCCTCAATTGGATTGGATCAATCTCATTAATTATTCATTCTTATAACTCAATTAGAGGCCTTTGTCCCAATCTCTAATCGAAAGATACGGCGTTACAAATCAATTTAATTCAATTGTAATCCTAGAATCTAAACTTCCTATAATACATTCACACTCTTTTTTATTGGAATAAGATCAAGAATCGACCATATACATCAAGTATAAGGTAGTAATCAATCCACCAATAAAGTAAAATTGAGATTAAAACTTAACAAATAGCTCAATCATTCGATAGAAGAAGCATGCCTAGATCTATGAAGAATTTAATAAATATTAAACCAATCTCAACATAAATTAATTGAAATTGAAACTCAACAAATAATTTAACTCTTCGATGGAAAAAACATGATTGAATCCATGAAAATCTAGTAAAGGTTAAGCCAATTCCAAAATATTCGCGAGAAGAAAATCTAAATCCTAGGATTGTTTGACAATGAAAAATCAAATTACATGGATAAAAGAAGTAAAATCACCAATTCCGATTGAGTTCCTTCCTAACTTCACCAAGATTTTTAGATTCTTTATGGAGGTGTCTACCTCAATTCTGGTACATTCTAGGATTGAAATATCATGAAAGAAGTTGGTTTCCATAAGAGTTTGATGTAAATTAAGAAACTGAGATTTGCATCAAAAATTACTACTATGTGACCACATAGTAGTAGGAGTTGCGGTCGCATAGAAGTACAAAACTAGGTACAGATTTCTTTGAAGGGCCACATGCGACTGCATATGAGATAGGCTATGCGACTGCATAGCTTTTCCCATTTCACAATTGTTGCGTTTTGGTCCTCGAACTTCATTCCTTGTTTTGTGCCTTCTTTCTCTGATTCTTCTTCTTCCCATGCTTAATACCTTAGCCAGATTTGACCTCGTTATCTTCATATCTTCGTTTTGCCTTCCGAGTCAACTTTTGGATATTTATAATTTGGTCCCTGAACTTTCATTTCCTTCAATTTGGTCCTTTTTCCACTTGTTTCTCCTTATTTTCGCTACATTCATCACGTTACCCTACAAAACGTAAATTACATAAAATTAAGTTATATTCCAACTTATTAATCAACAATTTTACATGTTTTGACAGTAAAATAAGTGTGTAAAAATACACTTATTAAACTTCTTCAAACTTGAATTATTGTTTGTCCTCAAACAAAACGTAACTTAACTCTTCATAAAACGTGGTTTGTCAACCTGCCGTGTCTTAGGACTAGAACCCAGTCATCAAACAAATGAACAATTACAATAGTGTACAAATTAAATCAATCTCTACCTGTTACATGCATAAACCAACGCGTGTGTGTGAAAACTCATGTCGACATATTAATTGGCTCATTAATTCTCTCTAGAGATCATACCCCAAACTTATGCTTTTCACTCAATTTTCCGGGGGTGCATCCTAAGTTGAACTTATTCAATTCTATTCCTTGCCCTTTCTTTACTTGTATAAATCTCACTATTAAAAGTTAACAATTCAACAAGTCGAGATTCTCCTATAATTTTTATTGCTTCAACCCTTAAGACTAAACTAAATTTCTTGCTTCTCGTCAAAGTGGTAGTTTTATCAACCAAATGTCTGGGCTCAATGTATTTGTGTATTTTTCTTTTCATTATTCATGTTTTCTCATGTTTTCCTTTTTTTAAAAAACATCTTCTCATTTGCTTTTTATATAACCCATGTAACGAGCTTTAAGGCGATGACTCCCAAGTCAGATGATAGGGCACCCGGTTTTAAATCACCTTTATAGGCTTAATCACCCGAGTTATATGCTTTTATTCACTCAAAGATTTGTGCAATGCCCATTTTCTTTTAGACATTTAGTTTCTAAAACTAACATCTAACTTAAAACTTTCATCTCGTCTTCATCTAATTGGTTTTAGGCAATCCACATAAGATAATTTTCATGCATGAAATTCCTACTCATCTCAATATTTCCCTATAACAGCTCAATCATCTCCAAACTACCTAATATGTGGATTATGGATCAGTACTATATAGGTTATTCGTTTTTACTTATTATGCTCAACTATTTTCTAAATACTAAACCACATCACTAACTTAATATACCAAACATGAGTAACGTGCACAGTTCCTAGTGCTCAAGATATCATTCCTCACAGTCTGGATATTCATTCTCATAACGTCCACTCTTGATATCCAGCTAGAATCGATCATAGTGGCAAACATTTGTATCAGCAACTACGTATCAATGTCCAGTGGTACCAGTGGTGGTTGTACATCAGGCATCTTAGCGTCATCAGCCCTTTACCCTTGTACTACCTACTGCTATCTCAATCTCTCCATCTCTTGCTTCTCTTTGTGTTTATCCCTAGCTCGATCCTGAGCCTCCAAGGTGGAGAATTTTATGAAAGGGCAGGGTCTCTCGGAAGCTCCCCGGATGGAATAGTAACTCCCGTACTCTTGCATATCCCACTAATAAAACTTGCAAAAATTAGCAAATGATGTCGATCTTCCCAGACACCCTAGGAACAAATCTGTTTATAAATAAAGGTGGCCAAGTCGATCTTCTGCCTTCTAACTAAGTAATAGATGAAATCGGTAGCCAGATCGTCGATTGTCGTTCTATGTGAAGTTGACTAGATGTTATGGCAAATAAATCTAGGGACGGTGTAAGCTCGATCTGATGCCATACTAAAGTTTGTAGCGATCATGCATTCTCATACCCAAGCAATACTTCCCCGACCGTATTCCACGGGAAGTCTCCATGAATGGGAACTACGTTATTCCATGATAATTGGTAGAAATCATGTATTACCTTGGGTATAAACATGATCCATTTGTCCCTTACCCACATTTGTTATAGATGCTCGGATCCCAAAGTATCTATCTCACTATTGAAGTTCGTATAAAATTCGCGAACCAGGTCTTCATATACCGAGTGAGGTCTTTCAACCGCTTTAACCCAACAACTGTTTTGTACCAAAGGCACGATCTCAAATTCGAGAAAATCATCTAATCTGACCGACCATTTAGGGAGTAGTGCCTAGTGGCTAATAACATCTGAGTATCATGTGGTGGCCTCTTGATCCAAGAATCTCCGTAGTTCTCCTTCAGGTCCTCTTGCCGAAGTGGAAGCCACTTTTTCCTTTCCTTTGGAGGTGCGCTTAGGAGGCATTTTGTAAACACAACAAGAATTAAAACATGTAAGCTAACCATGATGCATAAATGAATACCGTAGTACTTGAAGATAATAGATGGATCATGAGCATCAAAAACTCCGAAACTTATGTTATAAGCAAATAATTAAACATGAAACAATGTAACGATGCCATGCTTAACAAAAAGTGTAATGAAACATAGGCATTATCATAAAGATTCAAAATGTAGAGCATGAACCTGATATCCACTCAAACAAAGAAAATTTTGCATTTAGAATCATATTCGACCAAACAAGTATGCCCTCAGTCAAGAAAAGTCAAAATTTTCCCGAGCAATTTCCAGGCATATGATAGAATGTACATTAATCTAACACATGTTCAAATTTGAGGTCAAACGGATTTCGTTTGACTTAGAAAATGGAGGGACGAAATGGGTGACGTGAAGTGACTTTCACCTACTCAAGTATGGGTGTTGGTGTTTCCAAGTGAATTTATCGATGAAATTTAACACAAAAATTAGGCCAAAACATATAGCAATCATGTCACATTCGAATTGAACTCTAATTCAACATCAATTTTCTCTTAGGCATTTTATCGAACACTTAGAATGCACTTGAATTTTTTTCATAAAAGTTCCAAAACATTAGTGTTAGTCAAGCCCAGTTTTTTTTTTTTTTAATTCAACTCATAGTCCAACACTCCATCACTACCTAATTCCCATACTCTTTTTCAATAATCCAATCTCATTCCCAAAGCGCAATTGGATCTTGCATAAAAGAAAGGACAAGAAGAAATAACATACCTCGAAAGATTTGTAGATGTTGGAGAATGCAAGCGTCGAGATGAATGCGTGAATTTAATAAGTGTTGTGTATGTTAAAAGTGGAGAGGTATCGTGTGTGTGAATGTATAGAGGTGTGGGTGTGCCTGTGTGTGTAAATGTGTTCGTCTGTGTTTGTATTTATAACAAATATGGGCATTCGTTTTCCTCTATGCGACCGCATGAAGAAATATAATGTAGTCGTATAGAGAAGACATCCAGGGCCAATTTAGGTCCTAATGCTCTATATGCGACTGCAATGAGTTAGTCTATGCGGTCGCATAGACTACTAGTAAGGCGATTTTTTCCTCGACCATTGGAGACCCATGATGCCTCGATATTTGTGCTATATAAGTTCAAATAAATGTAATCAGTATATGCAGCATGGAAAGATTTTAAAACCTATTCAACTCTTTGAAAACTTGATTAAGGTCAATGTGCACTAAAAACTCGTTTTTCGATCCACTTTACAACTCGGCTTTCCAACGTCCCCAAAACTTGTCAAAACACATTTTAAACTACAGGGAATGCGTGGATGCCATGGATTTGGTTCTAAAAATATTTCTAAACTTGAAAACACATGTTGATCCCGAAAAGCTTAAAATTGATCGTTTTGCCTCGAAATGCGTGACTTTCACCCCGAATAACTAAGTACCATTCCAGCACCCCCAAAACACACTTATACAATTCACAACAAACTATGCAACTCTTCCCCCAACCAAATCGAACATTTTCCTCAATGTCTAAACATGCCTACCCGAGTGAAAATGAAGAGTATAACCTAAATACTGGAATAAATCAACATAGGGTCGTAACGATGGTTAACCTGAAAAGTACCCAATTGAAAAAAAATTGAAGCAAGAAACGAAAAAAAGAAAACAAAACTAATATACAAAAAAAGAAGTGAAAAGCATACCTAAGGGATGTCAAGGGTGGTAAACAGGGTTTGCAAAAGGAATTTCTTCCACTACAGGCACCTGTTGTCCATAAATGATCTTAATAGGTTGTCCACTCACTTTAAATACCCTACTATAATTAGGATCCTCAATTTCAATGGTCCCCTTATCGAAAACTTGTTTCACCACAAAAGTGCCAGTCCACCTAGATCTAAGTTTTCACAGGTGCTTGTAAAGTCTAGAATCATACAAGTATACCTTTTGATTTAGTTTAAATATTTTTCTAAGAATGTTTTTATCATGAAAAGCTTTCATTTTCTTCATGTAGATTTTAGATTCTAGAACTCTCATAAGCATCATTCTTCAATTCTTCCAACTCATTCAATTGAGATTTTTTAAACTTGCCTCCCTCTTCTATATCAAAATTAAAATATTTAATTGCCCAATAGACTCGGTGTTCAAGCTCTATAGGTAAATGAAAAGGCTTTCCAAAAATAAGGCGATAGGGTGACATGCCTAGGGAAGTCTTAAAAGTTGTACGGTAAGCCCAAAGTGCATCATTCAGTCTTAAAGACGAATCTTTACTAGTAGAGTTCACCGTTTTCTTCAAGATTTGTTTAATTTTCCTATTAGCCAATTCCACCTATCCATTAGTTTGGGGGTAATAAACAGTAGAAATTTTATGAATAACCCCATACTTTTTCATGAGTGCTTTGAATGAATGGCTGCAAAAGCGTGTGCCTCTATCACTTATAATAACATGTTGTGTGTCAAACTGAGATAAAACATTTTCTTTTAGAAACCTAATGACCATTTTATTGTCATTAGCTGTAGCGATCGAGAACTTTTAAATAATATAAAATTATTTCTCGAAAAACGTGTCGCTAAAATTTTAAACCCTAACGTTAAATTAAAAACGCGTTCGTCTAGCAATTACGATCGAATTTGAATTATTTCGAATCGATTTCCGAATAATTTTAAATTAATGATTTCTTATCATTTCGTTTTAAAAGCCCAATTATTTTAAATGCCAAATTATTTTAAGTCCAATTATTTCCCAATCCATTTACATTGGCCCAATGCAATAAGTCCAAATCAAAACTTATATT
>CAIGRF010294827.1:0-13896 GCA_903798235.1 Fraxinus ornus | reverse complement strand
ATAGCACTATGTTCTATACGTTATGCTAGATCACCTTCAGTTTTTGGGCTAACCTCTGGCACCTTGTCACAAAGAAAATCTCGAGCTTCCTTCAAAGAATGGAGGTATGAGCCCAAGACATACTCATCCTTTAGTTTGTCTAATTCGCCAGACGTTTTGGAGTCCTCAGTAGCTTATTTTCGAGCTTGAGCAAGTTGATCCTCCACATCTATCTTTAATTGCTTGAGCTCGAGGTTCAATTCCTTAGCTTGGTCCTTTACCACTACAACCTCGTCCCGAGCTTCCCTCAACTCATTTCTTACGCCATCGCGCTCTTTCAAGAAAAGGATGCACATAGCCTCAAAATTTGTGAACTTTTTATCTCGGTGCTCGATCTCTTTGAAGAGGCTTGCCATGATGAGGGACTCATCCATTCCTTTCAGTGAAAGGTCCTGCGCCATACTCAAAGTCTATAAAAATTGACAAGCTTTTGGTCGAGATAAAAACTTCAAATAAATGATGAATAAAAAGAGCTCGGGATTACCTTTAGGGTCAATGTCTCTAGGACCTTCATGCCCTCGTCAAACCCAATGTCCACCATGTACTTATCAATAATGATCGGGACCAAGTAACATCGCTCAAAGTCCTCGATGATTGAGGAAAATATGTAGATGGCATCATCTTCAAGGTCCACGACCTCTGGAGTAATGCGAAGCTGTGTGGCTTTATGATTGGCCTCTCCTAAGAGTATCCATGTGAATGTTGCCCTAGTACATTGTCTCCCTATGATTGAGCTCTGACCCCTAGAGCCCAACGTCTCTCTGGGTCCCTTCGGCGTGGCGTAGAGAGGGCTGACCATCGGCCTCTTCTTTACATTTTCTGACCACGATGACCTTTCATGTAGAGTTTTGGGCTTGGCATTGAATGCCAAGGAGGAGCTAAGAGATCAACTGATATTTATGCAAAAATAAGATAAGTTATAAGCAAGATGAAGCGATCGGGAAAAATAGAAAGGACATAATAAAAAATGGAAAGAGTCGTACCTCCGACGTTATGAATTTCTACAAGATCTAGGATGGCATTCCTGAGGAAATCATCAAGATTTTTCATAGAATTGAGATCCTCTAACTTTTGCCTATCCCATTCTAAAGCCTCAAAGTAGCCTGACCCTTACAAAACCTTATCGAGTCTAGGATCCCTCACCTAAGACTAAACAGAAGGTCAGGCTCTAGAGGAATAACATAAAACCATTTCTCTTTCCACACCTTCAATGAACTCAGCATCTTCGGGGTCTTAAACCTTCCCCAAGTAGAAAAGATAAGCAAAGCGGTAAGTAAGAGAATTGTTTAAGCTCAAAATACATGAGCATCATCCACTTATTGGGTACCAACTACCCCGGGCACATGTTGTGCTCGATCAACAGGCCTATAAAAATGTGTGTATAGGCCACCTAAATCCCCCTTCAAAGAATCCTTAAATATCACAAACTTTCGTTTTCGGGCTCTAACTATCCTATCCTTGGGATCCGGGGTCCTACAATCACAGTTGAGCATTAGCCTAAATTTCCTAGCGGCTGCTACCATCAAGTGGTCCTTAAACTTATAGGGGGTGCTCAGGAAAGGTCATTTTGGGATCGTCTTGTGCTCTAGGAAGAGTGTAAATAGGGCACCTCCATCTAACCGCCCTATTTACACTTAATGCCCTACAACAGTATTACGTAATCTACTCAAATATCACTAATCGATTTTATCCTCGACCATGTCCAGTCCGTAGATTATCTCCAATCATCATATAATGAAGACATCAATTGAGTTTACAAAAGCTCCCATATTTTCCCGACCTATGTGCATCTCATTCCTAAATCCTGAGCCTAAGGAACGGATGTACGAAGGCTAGTGATGTATCCAAAATCCCGAACACACGTGCCAAGGATGTCATGCCGCCATTTCAACACTTTTTAGAACGACCATGCTCGGGCTTGAGCATGGTCGTAGGCTCAAGCATGATCGGGAATGTGCTCTACCTTACAATATTTATACTCTTCAGGCAATTTGCTTGGGTTAGGCATTATCTCTTATTACTTAACCAAAAAGGATTCTACTTTCCAAGTGTCCAAGCATTATTTGATCACCTCAACCTTACATTCATATTCAATTCACAACTCTTATACATAAAATAAATTTATCTTTACAATCATATTGTTTCCAAACTATGATTGGTCTTACAATTGTGGTATAACTCCAATGTCCACCTCATGTAGACTCTTAAATCAGATAAGGACACTTAACCAACTTAATCCTACTAGGAGTGTACTACTTATCATTAATAGAACAATCTCTAAAGAAGGAAGGACCCCTGAAGAAGGTTTGTATTTGATGAATTAGGAAGCCTCACTTTACCTCTGCAAAAATGTTTCATATGTCTCAGAAGCTTCATCCCTCCAATATGAGATTCTAAGGGCGTGTTTGAGCCCCATTTTTTGTTTATAATGTATTTTGAAATAGTATTTGATGGATAATGTATTGTTAAAAAATAAGAAAAAGCTTTAGATTTGTGTGAAATATTATTTTATTGAAGAATACGCAGTTGAAAAGAAAAGAGAGAAAAATGTGTTTTGGAAAAAATAAGGATCAAACATGGGCTAACTTTTTCAAGCGTAAAGGCCTCATCCTCGCCTATGCATCAGTGCCTCTTCAATGCGAGACCTCATCCTCACTTATTCATTAGCACATTTGCCTTACAAGGTCTCATCCTTACCTAAACATTAGTGTCTCCTCTATCTAAGGCATCATCCTCACAATGGGACCTCACTTATGCATCAATGCCTCTGCTAAGAAAGACCTCATCCTAGCCTATGCATTAGTGTCTCCATTATGCCCAGACTCATTTCTACAATGGGAATTCTCCTATACATCAGCTCATTCACCATGCAAAGCTCATCATTGCATATACATTAGCGCTTCTACCATATAAGGCCTCATCCCTGCTTATGCATCACCGCTTCCACAAGGCCTCATCCTTGCCTATGTATATGCACTTTTATATCAACTGCAACATATTCTCATCACTTCGACTGGAGAGGTTCGAAGTATTCCAAAGAAAGTCTATCTTAAAACCTACGAGGCCGACTTTATTATCCCCTATATGTATGTAAGATCCACAAAGCAAGAAAGTTTTTCTTGTCTTATCAAGAGAGGTGTGAATCATCCCAATGGGAGCTCACCTGGAAACCTATGAGGCAGACCACCATCCTCATGCAGAAAGTCCTTGGCATGGATGAATTAGCCGCCATGTAAGGAAGTATTTGTCCCCTTGGCAAGAGATGTGTGTAGCATCACAAAGGGAGCCCACTTTGAAACCTGTGATCTAGACATTAGTTTTCTTATATGGATGCAACATCCACCATACAAGAAACCCTTCACATAGATAAACTATGCTCCATGCAAGAAAGTCTTTGTGACTCCGATAGAAAATGTATAAAGCATCCTAGAGGAAGCGCACCTTGAAACCTACTAGGCCGACTTCATTATTCTTTGCATGGTACACCATCCACCATGCTGGAGAGTTTATGAACTTGTCGTTCAGTCTTTGGCTTCAACACTTTGTTTTACAAATTTTAGTACATTTACTGAGGCGTAAGCACTTGTAAGATTTGTAAAATTTTATTATAAGAATCCAAGGTGAGAAGACTTATCAGACTTAATCTATCCAAGGTCAAATTGATAAGTTAATATGTCATTTTATTGTCTAAAGATGGGGTATTGTTAGTTATGATGATGCAGTCAGACTTGAAGAAGAAATATCATACATATAAAGTAATATGCTATAGTACTTGAAGGAGATATAAAATTCTTATTCAATAAAAATTAAGTACAGAAGGAGAGGCCAAAGCCATTACAATAGTTAAGATGTGAAAACCTAAGGGTCAATAGAGGCCAAATTATCTGTCACAACTAAGGCCCTTCTGGCACCATACTCTTTCTTCATGCTGGGACCTCAACTCTGCCTTACAGCCTCATCAAGTACCTATCATTCATAGCCTCGTCTTCCATGCTATGACCTTACCTCTGTCTTCCAGTTTCATCAAGCTGCCTATTTAGAACCCCATCATCCATTCTAGGTCCTTGCCTTTGCCTTTCAACTTTATCAAGCTACCAATCTTAAGAGTCTCATCCTCCATGCTAAGTCCTCGCCTCTACCTTCCAGCTCAATCAAACTGGCTATATTTCAGAACATTGTATTCGATATCAGGACTTCGCCTCTACAATAAGGGACTTGCATAGTTGTCCCATTAGGTAACAAAATATCACTTCAACATCTTTAGTCCAATAACTATATAAATATTTATGTTTGAACTAGGGGGGGCTATTGTGTTGTGCTCAAATACACAATTGAAAAAATAAAAACCTTCCCAAATGAAGGTACACTTAGTGACTTATACTCAATATAAAAGTTCACAAATTATAAATTTCCATACCTAAACTTAGGAGACTATTATTACACCTCTTCTAATGAGGCTCCAAACAACGACTACATGGCAGCCAACATCAAGCTCAATTAGGCCTACACTCCACGTCATTGTCCAACCGATCGAGTCGAGGTTATATACTAAGGTAGCCAAAGTGATGCAAAATCTCAATTAAGATGCCATGCAAAGATAACCCTCCATGACTTAGGTGGGGTGCTATAATCTGCTATAGAGTGAATCCGGGGTAATTAACCTTTATATTAAGAGAACATCTCCCACTTCGCCTCTTCCATTAGAACTTCTATACAAAGATCTTCCTATGATTAATTAATGTGACATTGCTGTAGCAGACGCCTAATGGTCAACTTGTTAGTCTACTTTTTAGAGATTAGGCCAAATTATAGGATTGCTACTTTTCAAAAATATTAAATGACCCTAAGCCTAGGATTGACAGATTGATACCTAGGAAAAAAAACGTCTTAACTATCACAAATAAGGTCACTTGTCTTTTCATTCGACGATAACCATTCATTTTCTTCTACTATAAAAATTCACATTTAGTGACATTTGAAAGTAATACAATTTTTACACTAACACTTACACCCACACCCTGTTTCAGTACAATTGTTTTTTGCTAAGAATGCATTTTGAAATGGTAGATTGATGTATAATGTATGGTTAAAAAATATCAAAAAATTTTGAATTTGTATAATATTATTTTATTGAAGAATGTGTGGTTGAAAATAAAAGAGAAAAATGTATTTTAAAAATAATGGGAATCAAACAAGGTGTTAAAGTAATATTTCTCTCTCACATTTGTTCTCTCATATCCCAGGTGCCCGAATACTATTGTGACTCACATCTTTTGTTCGTTCCATACCCAAATATAGTGATTGACTTAAACGCTGAAGTGCACACGGTCGTCTTTCCCACCTCGGAAAAAGCTACATGTCCCTAGCAGTTTGTCCAAATTTGTAGGAGAAAGACAATGTAAATGTGACTGGAGTCGAGATCTATTGACCACGTCATTTGCGCAGAAATTGAGGTCATGAAGTACATAATAATTAGTGATACTGATAGGAGTAATTTATTAGTCCAACTCCAACCGAAGATTAGTTCCAATCTTGTGTTTATTTGATTATGTTGCTGAAAAACGGGTGTCGATGTTGCCAAGAAATTTTTCAGATTGACTCCTCTTTGCTCAGCTTTCCTCAGCCACAACTAGTGGCGAATTTAGGATTTTGACTGAGCATGAGCGGTCGTTGATCGTTGACAACTGCAATAATAACTAATGTCGTAAACTAAAATTACTTATACCGTAGTTCGAATTGTAAGTGTGGGTTTACGTTATTTACCAGTCTAATAATGTTTATCAAGTAACAATTTGGAATTTGATAATTGGGTCTAATTATTTACTTTCTTAGTTCGATTTGCTAATAATTTTAATCTAACAGAAAAAAATGACTATTTTAATAATTTTATTGTAAGGTCAAGCTTTAGTTAAATTTTTTTTAAAAACAATGGGGGAATATATATGCTACTTGACAAAAGAACATACAAAATTTTGTTACATTTTAAGTTAATATATAGAAAATGTCATAGTGGTCAAGTGTTTCATAATTGTAATGGAGATCAAGGGTTCGAATCTTCCAATTACATTGATTTTTATAATGCCTACATGCTCCAGAATGGTGAAAAAAAATATTAAACTTAAATAATTACAAATGGGATTGCTATAGTTGAGAGTTGAACACAAAACTCGTGGGAATTTATATGATACTCTAACCGAGTAAACTACAGAAGGCTTTTGTAAACTTGAGGAAATATATCAAAACAAATAAATACATTACAAAATATTTTGAATACCGGCGAATCCACTACGAACGGTCATCGGGTGATAGATCCGCCGGTGGCCACAACTCAATGAAATGAAGTTTCGTACACCTTTATCAGTAATTTGTCTGTATGTTAACAACTGCACAGATGTTTCCACTGTCCACTATTTTATAACCCATGGAATATAGGCCAAAATTAGCAACACGTGTCTCATGGGAACAGAAATTTAGTGCTTCTGTAGTTGTAGTCACACGTGGTCTGTGGGTTTTGCATTGCCCTGTGCATGTTCTATAGGTTGCAGTGAAGTTCTAGGTTCCTGTACCTACAAATACATCAGCCTTCTTGTGCTGTAAATTACTCAGTCAGTAAAAATGAGTGGAAATATTGATCCTTTAGTTGTTGGTAGAGTTATTGGCGATGTGGTTGACATGTTTGTGCCTAGAGTTTCAATGCATGTGTATTATGGTGCTAAACATGTCACTAATGGCTGTGATATCAAGCCATCCATGGCGATCGCACCGCCTAGGGTTACTATTACTGGTCATCCTGCCCATCTCTACACTTTGGTAATTTTACTTTGTTAAATCAAGGTACTCTTAATTCTTTTATATATATATAAGTAGATTGGAACCCGGATCTTATGAGTGCATCAAAGGTAACTGTATCAAGATGCATTCACGCCTATCCTCGTGCATGGATATGTAGTAATGAATTGGAAGGGTTGATGTAGGTGATGACCGATCCTGATGCTCCGAGTCCAAGTGAGCCAACCATGCGAGAATGGGTCCAGTGGTTAGTAATTGCTACAAAAAATACACACATAATAAATTTGAATTTGTTTACCAAATAATTACCGTTGATTTTAGTCTATGCTTTTTCTCCTAACGTTTTTTTTTTTTGGCTGTTGAATGCTTAGAGTATCTCCATTGCTTGAGAAAATGATCTTTCTAGAGCTTCTTGTCGTTCCCCAGGTCCGAAAAATGTAATTCTCGTGTCAAGAAATCGGAACTACTTGACATTACGTATTAGAACTCACATTTGTCACAGAGTTAGCCCCTGTTTGATAGTCATTCTTGAGAAAAATAATGTTTTAAATAATAATTTTTGGAGAATGTGTTGTTAAAAAGTTGAGAAAAGTATTAGGTTTACATGCAAAATATCTTACTGTATGAATGCGTGGTTAAAAATAAGTATGAGAATTAAAAAGTTTTGTTTTAACCTTGGGCGCGAGCCCGGGTGGAGCGGTCGAAGTTGTGCCTGCGTCCCTGACATGACCTGCACATATCAGGCTTGAGAAAATCCGAAAAGTGGCTGACATGTCCAGCATAATGTTTTCAAACCAAACAATTACAACTTTGTGACCTTAATGTTTCACAAATTCCATCCCTGCTAGGATACGATATGTCAGCCTTAGGAACACCCACGAAATTTAACATTTAAGAACAATTTGCAACTATGAGAATTTAATGGAAGATTTATTTATTTTTTGTTAAAAAATAAATAAAATAGTAATCACTCGAGTGCATGTTTTTCAGGATTGTGACAGACATTCCAGGGTGCACCAATGTCGCACAAGGTACTATCAACTCTACAAATTTACTGTCAATTAAAGTGTTCCTCTCTCTTTTTCCACTTTAAAATATGTCCAACTTTAATTATTAAACTTTTTTAGCATAGATATTCGTCGCACTTACAAAAGTTTGTTAGTATTAGTTAGTAAATTTAATAGTTTTTGTTGAGACATCTGATTATTGGTTGATGACCTTGGTCGAATAGCATTAGTGAATTAAAAAAGATCATTTCAATATACTTATTTCGAGTCAGGTAACTTTTACACGGGGATTTCGACAATAATCAATACGTGTGTAAATGAGTTATTGAAATAATTTTTTTCGTGAAATTACACCAATATCATCTGCCACGTAAGTGGTCTTTGGACACATTGCTAGTTTTTTTAAATCAACTCACGGATATGTTAGCGACTTAACTATGCTAAAAAATGATCGATAACTTAAATGTGAATTTGAAAGTTTGGTGACCAATTAATAAAGTATTTTACCATGATTCTAATTGTTGGCACTTGGGGTGCATGCATTGAATAAATTATTTTCATTTTCAAACCAATTGATCAAATATCGTATCACAACAATCAAGAATAATCCAAATGTTGACACGTTCTTGCCACTTGTCATTCTTTTGTATAGCACAGTGACTCCAAATCTCACACGTTTCTTATTTTTCAATCAAAATTTCCTTTTGGGCCCTTTTTATTTTTCGAGTTGAGATACATCTAGTCAGTGGAATTAACGTCGTCGTTGACACATCTAGTCAAATACTATCGAAAAAAGTTACTTTCACACACATTTTAAGCTACACTATATGGAATGAGAATTACACCTCATGTTGTAGAGTGATCGTGATGTTTTTCAAGATGTAATTTCTCATTTTATAGTCTTAATGTCGTAGAGTGGCTAATATTTGGGTACACTTATGTACGTACCCGTAGAAAAACCCCTTTTCAAATGTATCATATTAATATTGACTAAGATAAAATTAATTTTAATTTTGTAGTTAATAAAACAATATATAGCTCTGTGTACTTAATATTTTTGGCAATGTTGTTAACCTGAATCATCGTGTTTATTCAATTAATGGGCCTTTAAATCTCACATTATATATTACTTCTTTAGCATTTTAGTTGGCGTTCGACGGAAATGCAAAATGTATAACGGGGTTTTATTCTTGTATAATAATTGATAAGTAATAATTTTGATGGGATATTTGGACAGGAAGGGAGACGCTAGAATACGTGAGCCTTCGGCCGATTATTGGAATACACCGTTACATATTGGTTCTTTTCCAGCAGAAAATGGCGTTGGGAGAATTGGTGCCGCGGCCGATGACTCGATCACACTTCAACACCAGAGCCTTCGCCCAGGAGTTTAATTTGGGAATGCCCGTCGCCACTGTTTATTTCAATGCACACAAGGAGCCACTCACTCGAAACCGCTGAATAATCCTCTTTGTTATGTCATTTGCTTCTTCATCCATCTATAAAACTTGACTTTGGAAATGCTTGGACTGTTGNTATATATATAAGTAGATTGGAACCCGGATCTTATGAGTGCATCAAAGGTAACTGTATCAAGATGCATTCACGCCTATCCTCGTGCATGGATATGTAGTAATGAATTGGAAGGGTTGATGTAGGTGATGACCGATCCTGATGCTCCGAGTCCAAGTGAGCCAACCATGCGAGAATGGGTCCAGTGGTTAGTAATTGCTACAAAAAATACACACATAATAAATTTGAATTTGTTTACCAAATAATTACCGTTGATTTTAGTCTATGCTTTTTCTCCTAACGTTTTTTTTTTTTTTTTTTGGCTGTTGAATGCTTAGAGTATCTCCATTGCTTGAGAAAATGATCTTTTCAGTACAAATGATCTTTCTAGAGCTTCTTGTCGTTCCCCAGGTCCGAAAAATGTAATTCTCGTGTCAAGAAATCGGAACTACTTGACATTACGTATTAGAACTCACATTTGTCACAGAGTTAGCCCCTGTTTGATAGTCATTCTTGAGAAAAATAATGTTTTAAATAATAATTTTTGGAGAATGTGTTGTTAAAAAGTTGAGAAAAGTATTAGGTTTACATGCAAAATATCTTACTGTATGAATGCGTGGTTAAAAATAAGTATGAGAATTAAAAAGTTTTGTTTTAACCTTGGGCGCGAGCCCGGGTGGAGCGGTCGAAGTTGTGCCTGCGTCCCTGACATGACCTGCACATATCAGGCTTGAGAAAATCCGAAAAGTGGCTGACATGTTCAGCATAATGTTTTCAA
The DNA here is from genome assembly GCA_903798235.1 of Fraxinus ornus. Taxonomy (NCBI): domain Eukaryota; kingdom Viridiplantae; phylum Streptophyta; class Magnoliopsida; order Lamiales; family Oleaceae; genus Fraxinus; species Fraxinus ornus. Next base: position 3,771 of record CAIGRF010294827.1, on the reverse strand, counting down.
ACCAAACAATTACAACTTTGTGACCTTAATGTTTCACAAATTCCATCCCTGCTAGGATACGATATGTCAGCCTTAGGAACACCCACGAAATTTAACATTTAAGAACAATTTGCAACTATGAGAATTTAATGGAAGATTTATTTATTTTTTGTTAAAAAATAAATAAAATAGTAATCACTCGAGTGCATGTTTTTCAGGATTGTGACAGACATTCCAGGGTGCACCAATGTCGCACAAGGTACTATCAACTCTACAAATTTACTGTCAATTAAAGTGTTCCTCTCTCTTTTTCCACTTTAAAATATGTCCAACTTTAATTATTAAAGCATAGATATTCGTCGCACTTACAAAAGTTTGTTAGTATTAGTTAGTAAATTTAATAGTTTTTGTTGAGACATCTGATTATTGGTTGATGACCTTGGTCGAATAGCATTAGTGAATTAAAAAAGATCATTTCAATATACTTATTTCGAGTCAGGTAACTTTTACACGGGGATTTCGACAATAATCAATACGTGTGTAAATGAGTTATTGAAATAATTTTTTTCGTGAAATTACACCAATATCATCTGCCACGTAAGTGGTCTTTGGACACATTGCTAGTTTTTTTAAATCAACTCACGGATATGTTAGCGACTTAACTATGCTAAAAAATGATCGATAACTTAAATGTGAATTTGAAAGTTTGGTGACCAATTAATAAAGTATTTTACCATGATTCTAATTGTTGGCACTTGGGGTGCATGCATTGAATAAATTATTTTCATTTTCAAACCAATTGATCAAATATCGTATCACAACAATCAAGAATAATCCAAATGTTGACACGTTCTTGCCACTTGTCATTCTTTTGTATAGCACAGTGACTCCAAATCTCACACGTTTCTTATTTTTCAATCAAAATTTCCTTTTGGGCCCTTTTTATTTTTCGAGTTGAGATACATCTAGTCAGTGGAATTAACGTCGTCGTTGACACATCTAGTCAAATACTATCGAAAAAAGTTACTTTCACACACATTTTAAGCTACACTATATGGAATGAGAATTACACCTCATGTTGTAGAGTGATCGTGATGTTTTTCAAGATGTAATTTCTCATTTTATAGTCTTAATGTCGTAGAGTGGCTAATATTTGGGTACACTTATGTACGTACCCGTAGAAAAACCCCTTTTCAAATGTATCATATTAATATTGACTAAGATAAAATTAATTTTAATTTTGTAGTTAATAAAACAATATATAGCTCTGTGTACTTAATATTTTTGGCAATGTTGTTAACCTGAATCATCGTGTTTATTCAATTAATGGGCCTTTAAATCTCACATTATATATTACTTCTTTAGCATTTTAGTTGGCGTTCGACGGAAATGCAAAATGTATAACGGGGTTTTATTCTTGTATAATAATTGATAAGTAATAATTTTGATGGGATATTTGGACAGGAAGGGAGACGCTAGAATACGTGAGCCTTCGGCCGATTATTGGAATACACCGTTACATATTGGTTCTTTTCCAGCAGAAAATGGCGTTGGGAGAATTGGTGCCGCGGCCGATGACTCGATCACACTTCAACACCAGAGCCTTCGCCCAGGAGTTTAATTTGGGAATGCCCGTCGCCACTGTTTATTTCAACGCACACAAGGAGCCACTCACTCGAAACCGCTGAATAATCCTCTTTGTTATGTCATTTGCTTCTTCATCCATCTATAAAACTTGACTTTGGAAATGCTTGGACTGTTGATTCTATTTTTATTGAGTTCTTCACTGTTATTTTAAATCTAGGCACTCGAGAGTATAGTAAAAAAGTAAATATTCTATATATGAAATAAGCACGGGGAATTAAATGAATTATTATTATTATTATTATTTTCACCTTTTTGGGTAATTAAACTAGAATGACAAAACTAAGTAACTGGACAAAGAAACCAATAAATTCAAAAATTACATGAAAAACGTTTCAATCTGAAGGGAATTATTGCGGGGGTGACAACCCATTATAAATATTTCACTATTAAAATGATTGGTTCGAAAGTACATTGGTTAGACCTTCACTTTTTTCATTTTTCATTTTTTTTTTCTCACACTCACACACACCTATATGCCTACCTAACTATGTATAAGATGTTACTTTGGCTCGTAATTAGATTCACTTCTCCGTATCTTAATCAATTGGATTATAGCACAGGTACCCTTCAATTTAGTACCCATCTTGAGTCTGGTTTGAAATTCAGATTATGAATACAGTATTTGATGGTCTAGGTTGTGCTTTGGTTACTTTTCATTATCCACTATCCTATAGGATAGATAAATATAATGCATAAAAAATCACATTGTAGTTTCAAGAGATAGAAGATAGATAGTTAAGGACGCAACAAAGTTCTCACTGTACACTACTTTTTCGTAATGTACATGACTGAAGCCACCTCCCAAAATTGACTGACTGAATTTTTCACCTCAAAAACTAAGGGGAATGGGTAGTAGTAAGTTTTCATTCAAAAGCAACAAAATAGACAACTTTATTCTCCCCTTTTTTTTACATTCTTTTCCATCGTATACATAAAAGTGGCATCCATTTTCTAGCATTATATAATACGGATCTCCATTGCTATTCTATTGTTAGTGTTGGATTGTGATGCCATTTGTGACATTTGCCTTCCAACAGTTTGGGCGATGATGAATTGGGTTTGGCCCATTGCTGGAATGTTTTTGCCAATACCCGATATCGCATTGAAACTGGCCCAAAAATCCGGCCCTCTTATCTTGCCACTTGTGCTGCTGTGGACCGTCGATTTCATGGCTGATCAATGGTTGATATGATAGGATATATATACCAGCTGAACCGTCCGCTTGACTCTGACTTTTCATTTGTTTTATCTCCTTGCATCTGGGAAGCTTCGGGGGTTCTCTGTTCTTCGTGATTTTCTCTTCTCATTCATGTGCAATACTTTGTATATGATTAAAACCTCTGGTTTTAGTCCTCAATCTGTGTGATTGCTACGTTTGTCGTTCTGAGAGAGAGAGCATTTCTGGTTTGATTGTGGCTGTGTTCCTTCGATCCATTGAGTAGCTATATTGGGCAATAGATTAGGGGTTTTTATGTTTCTTGTGGCCGTTTCTTTGTACAAAATGGTACAATGTATTTTCTGAGACCTATACAAAAGAAAGAACTGATATCTTGATGTTTCAAGTGTTCTATGTGAATCTGGTTTATGATTCCGTTTTAGGTGTTTGACTCTACTAGTGGTATCAGAGCTTGTGTACGTGCATAAGGAGTCTTCGATTGTTCGATTGTCTCAGGAAAATTAATTTTCAGCTACCATTCGATTTTTGATCTGATTGCAAAAACCTTAATTTTTCCTTTCTTGATCTTGGCTACTAATCTTTTGCTCTCTATTTGTGTTCTTGTGAGAGAACTCATTTTTGGTGAACCTGCTTGGAGTTTTAGATTTCGAGCTGCAGTTTATTGGTTGTTCAAACTTGCTTGGTGCTTGGTTCTTTCGAACCTTCTTGATGAAAACGTTTCATAACCTTGTCCTTCTTATTCTGTTTTTACTAGATCTTGAATATTGTTGAATTTTTCCCCTGATTCTCCCTATTATCTTTGTTCCCTGGTGTTTATAATTGAGTCTTGACTTGTGATCATGAATCTCATGGAATCCTGGTGAATTCTAACGCCTGTAATTGTTAGAATTCTAGCTATTAATCTGTTTTAATCCTATAGCATAATTCTTTGTGAATTACTGTGATTGTTGGCTAGTTTAATATCTCTG
>CAIGRF010294755.1:58960-69256 GCA_903798235.1 Fraxinus ornus | reverse complement strand
TATTAGGAAATTTTATATGAAATGACATCAAAAATTTTCGAAATTTTACATTCGAAAAAGTCATATCCCATGTAAATTTTCGGATGCATAATTACATGGGGTATGATTTTTTTTTTACGTAAATTTTCGAATGTAAAATTTATTTCAACTTCTTTGCAAACTCGATTGTGTCCCCCCTAATTTTTATGTTCTGCGTCTGCCCCTGTACATGATGAGTTTAAGTCATTCCACAATAGGAGAGATCAAGTCCTCATATGTCATCGGTTTTCCCATAGCAGCTAATTGGTCTGCATGGACCTTTTCACCTTTAATAAATTCAGAACAACTCTTGCCTCCTCGGTGTAGATGATGCAGTTGACGTTTGATTTGATTCACATTCGAGGACGAGGGAAAAGAGCCACGTGGCTGTTATGCTTGCCGAGCAGATTTTGAGACTATAAACCAAGGACAAGACCTCCTTTGCGTTTACGGACTTCATCCACACCGGAACGAATCAATTTTTCTGATTCTATATGGTAAACTCTGGATTAAAAGCAGGAGAAGCAGTCCCTGCAGCAGGTAGGAACTCTTCTAGGCATGGTTATGTACCATCCACAAAACCCAGAAGGCCATGGATATTTATTATCAAGGGCACCTTCGACTTGAGAGGACTAGTTAAATAAGATGATGGTCCTTCAAATCTCACCTAGACAAACCGAACAAGATTGTTTGGTGGAATGAAGTTGGCAACAGAAGACATTATTGTGGGTAGGATCGAACGTAAGCCAAATCAGGCTATGAAAGAAATGATGAGAAGGAATTGGTCAATATTGCGATCGTACAACTAAAGACTTCATAAAGATAATCCTATTGGGACCCTGCTACTCGGCCAAGGCCACATGGGCCCTGGACAAACAGGGGCACCAAGTGTCATCATTTGTTCTGTTAATCTGCTCGTTGGCATCCTTGTGAGAATAAAAAACTGAAATGGAAGGATGTTGTCTAACAATTCCCTCATTTATTTAATCGTTGCTACATTATTTCTTAGGATTTTGCTACTTGTATTTAAAAATTGTACATAAAGGGTTTCATAATATAATGTGGGAGAAAATGATTGGATGAAAAAGTTATCAGGAATCCAGCTACTTCAACTCATACTCCAGCTCATCGGTTACTCCAACTCACACCAACAGCTCACCAGCAACTCACGTTTCTAGTTTGGCGCCATTTTACGGAATCTAGTTAGTTAGTTAGTTAGTTACTAGTTAGTTTGTTACTTGTTTAGTTTTACAGCTTTATTCACTTTCTAAATGTATTTATATCAGACGTATAGATTTCATGTAATTCATTGAGTCATCTTCTTCAATAAAAAGATCTCTTTCCTCTTTTTCATAATATGGTATCAGAGCAGAATTTGTGCTTCCTTATTTTTCATTTTCGATTGCAAATTGATTGATCCATTCCCGGATATCGTGTTACCCATTCCTATTCAAAACATTCTTCTGAATCATCCTCATACTTCATTTCAGCATACTGATATAACTGATAGCAACATTCACACTACTTTAAATCCAATTCCAGCCCATGATATAACTAACTCCAATCTCATTCATACTCCATCTCATGAAATCATTCCTTCTTTAAATTCTGAACAGCCTATTACATCAAACTCAGAACTAGCTCCAGCGTCAATTCATAGAAAAGGAAACAAAGTTAGAAAAACCCCTTCTTATCTCCATGACTATCATTGCAACCTTCTGATCAATCAAAGTTCTCCTCAAATTTCTCAAAATAATTCCCTATATTCTATAAGCAAATCTTTATCCTATAAAGCCTTTTCCCTTTCTCATAATTCACTCCTATTCAATATATCCTCTACTTTCGAACCCCAATTTTACCACCAAGCAGCTCAGTATGACCATTGGAAAAAGGCCATGGTTGAGGAGTTGGCAGCAATGGAGGTAAACAGTACTTGGTCTATCACAGCTCTACTAAAAGATAAGCATTCCATAGGATGCCGGTGGGTGTATAAAGTTAAATTTAAATCAGATGGCAGCATAGACCGGTATAAAGCTAGGCTGGTGGCAAAGGGTTACACTCAACAGGAAGGCTTAGATTTCAATGATACATTTTCTCCAGTAGCAAAGTTAGTTACAGTCAAGACACTACTTGCAGTGGCTGCAGTCAATAAATGGCATTTGGTGCAATTAGATGTAAATAATGCCTTTCTTAACAGGGACCTATTTGAAGAAATTTACATGGATTTGCCAATGGGACACCCTAAACATCATGCTACTGGACCTAAGGGAGAGAAGATGGTGTGTAAATTGCATAAATCTATCTATGGTTTGAAGCATGCCTTTAGACAGTGGTTTTCAAAATTTTCCCATGCACTCTTGCTTCATGGTTTTCAGCAATCTAAGGCCTCATTGTTTACAAAAGGGACTGGTGATTCTTTCGTTGCTCTATTGGTTTATGTAGATGATATAATCATTGCTGGTTCAAATGTAGAAATAATTGATTCATTGAAGAGTTTTCTGCATACACAGTTCAAATTGAAGGAACTTGGCAACCTAAAATATTTTCTAGGATTGGAGATTGCAAGGTCACAAAAAGGGATTTTTTTTTTTTGTCTCAAAGACACTACTCTTTACAACTACTAGAAGATATTGGCTTTTTGGCATGCAAACCTGCCTTGCTACCAATGGATCCCAAAGTGAAACTCAGTGCTCTTGATGGGGATTTACTTGAAGATGCTTCCTTATATCGTCGCCTTGTGGGTCGCCTGCTTTACTTGACTGTATTACGCCCAGATATCACATTTGCTATCCACAAATTAAGTCAATTTGTGTCACAGCCCTGCTAGCCTCATCTTGATGTTGTACATCATCTCTTGAGATATATAAAAACAGCCCAAGACAAGGATTGTTCTTTGATGCCTCTTGTCCCAATTCTTCTTCACATTCTTTCCAAATCCGTGCCTTTGCAGATGCTAATTGGGGGTCGTGCCCTGATTCCAGAAAATCCATAACTGGTTTTTTGTATTTTCCTTGGGAACTCTTTGATCAGCTGGAAGTCCAAAAAGCAATCAACAGTCTCCAGATCTTCAACAGAGGCAGAGTATCGTGCTCTAGCTTCTTTGGCATGTAAGATAGTGTGGATCAATCAGCTACTTACTGATTTGCAAGTCATTGTTGCAGCTCTAGCTCTGATCTTTTGCGACAACTAAGCAGCCATTCACATTGCAAATAATCCTATCTTTCACGAAAGAACCAAACATATAGAAATAGATTATCACTTCGTTCGAGACAAGGTCAATGAAGGATTCATCAAATTACTACCAATCCGCACTCAACATCAGTTGGCTGATGTGTTTACCAAACCATTACAATCATCGCTTCTTTTTTCCAAGATGGCTATACTGAATTTGCATAGTCCATCTTGAGGGGGTGTATTAGGAATCCAGCTACTCCAACTCATACTCCAGCTCATCAGTTACTCTAGCTCACACCAGCAACTCACGTTTCTAGTTTGGCGCCATTTTATGGAATCTAGTTAGTTAGTTACTAGTTAGTTTGTTACTTGGTTAGTTTTACAGCTTTATTCACTTTCTAAATGTATTTATATCAGATGCATAGATTACATGTAATTCATTCGGTCATCTTCTTCAATAAAAAGATCTCTTTCCTCTTTTTCATAATAAAAGTTGATAATATTTTAAATTGATAAATGATAAAGTGACATGTGGCATTATGTAACCTATAATTCTTGATGTACATCAATGCAAACCAAATGGCGGTCATTCTCTCTCTTTCCTTCTTCAGATTTTAAGATTTTATATTATAAGATTTGTTGACAAAAGTTCTTACAAGTGAGGAGATTTTCTAATTTCGCCTATAACTTGGGTTTCATAATCACAAGCTCACCCAACGACATAGACAAAATGACCAAATTGTAACAAATGTACAAACCGAAAATACAGATACAGACACTACGACCATCAATATCGATCAACTTTATCACTATCTTTCGCAACTCTGTGGACATCATACCAGTTTTTCCACTATCTCCTGAAAGAACTCCTTCAGATTAATTTTTATGATGGGATGTGAAAGTGAAAAAACCAAGATACGACGAAAGCAAAAATCATGCAGGCGAGGAGAAAATTTAGAAAACGGTGACCATTTAAACAACTTCGAGCTTCTATACTCGTGAGTCTGGCAGCCGAGGCTGAATTTGCTACAGTTGAATTGCTTCCATTGGTTTGTTGAACTGCCTCAATCTCATTCGGGCCAACCACATTCCGAGCAATCGAATTACAAATTTCGCAAGTCCTGAAAATGACAAGTGACAGTAAGACATTATCTTTACATATTTTTCTACATTAATTAAAATTATGGTATCTGCATCATCGCTCGATCAACATAGTACACAATCTTATTACCATACTCATTATCCCATAAATCAAATACTGGGGAAGCAAAATAATAATCACAATCATGTCTTGCTAACCTCAAAATAAACAAGAACAACATAAGAAACGTATCGGTAATTATTAGAAAAAGCCGAATTGCTCAATTTCACGGTGTCCAACTATGCATAAAAATGTCAAAATTCACATGAAAATCCATGTGATATCAAGAAAATTTGGAGTACTCACTTGTTTCCTTTGATTTTGAACCAAGTCTCAGCGCAATGCCTATGAACAGCGGCCAAATCATCCTTACAAGAACAACCCAATTCAATGGCAACGCCAGTGTCTGGGCTACTACTCACCAAATTCAAATGGCAAATCCTACAATCTCTCCCAACTTTCCCCAAATGCATCTCATTATCACCAATTTCTATGTCCATTGAAGAACAAACTGAAGAATCACCCACAGATGAATTTCTCCCTGATTCCAAATTTTCAGCTACCAAAATCCCTCCATGCCCAGAGCCACAGGCAAAGTTGTTATCATCATGGGAGCCATCACCATCAGCTGTGGAATAAAACTGAGAGTAACAAGAACCCTCTTCGACGTCGGAGAAACAGAGACTTCCAACCTCCTCATTGGCCCCTCTGCCCCCGGCGGAGCTCCGGTGGCCGCATTCTAAGTCTACAATAGATATTTGTGAACTAGCCATAGCAAAAGGAGTGCTGTAGAGCCTTCAAGACTGAATCTTTATAGTCCTTATGGGTTAAATTCAGCCTCTTTGTGCTGCATTAATTACTTCTGATTGTATAAATACAAGAACTAATCAGTTCATATAGGATTAGGTGATCCTTTCAACTCCCCCGGGTACAGAAAATGTTGAATGCTTATGTAAAGTGAAAAGGCTGATGGAGTGGGTTTCAGAAGGAAAAGAAAAAGAATTTGCCGTAGAGACACACAATATTTTCTCTGTGTATGTGTCAGAGTGGGCTGGGATGGGAATAAAATAAATAAGGAAATTTATTTTGGAAATTTCAAGGCAACGTCAACGTGATTTTTTACGGTTTGACGAAACTCTGATGAAGATTAACGTTAAAGAGACAAAGGTCAGGATTTTGATGAATTTAAAAGATTATAAATTTTCATAAAATTAATGAAAATCTCGTTACAAATGAAAATAAAATTTATTGTTCAAACTATATTAATTACATTTTCTTAAATTGTGTGAAAATGAAAACAAGCCAATTTTTGGGGATGGAGTAACTTCTTTTAGTTAGTCTATAATTTTTATGTTACTTCTAACTATTAAGGAAGTTTTATTAATGGATTTTCCAAATATATTTTATTTGGATATCTAAAAAAAAAACAAATGATTTTTGTTACCAAAAATACTTGCATATTAATTTCTTGCACATGGTAAAACTTTTAATATTATTTAATTTGTATATAATCACACTAATAAATAATTCGATTTCTTTTTAGGTAAGAAATTCTCTATAATCCTTAGGGATGACAATTGGACGGGTCGGCCATTTTCCACTTCCGTCCCGTCGGATATTTTTGTTACCTTACTTCATTCTCATACCCGGTTAAAGCGAGACATGATCGGTTCGGGGCGGGACAAGTCCCCTACCCCATTTATCGTCCCATTTATTTTTTTATTTTTATTTATTTTATTTTTTGCTTTTATTTTTTTATGTCTTTAGTTAGTAAATATTATTACTTTTTACTATTTTGTTAAAAACAACTTATGTTCTTTTTAAAAATAATGATAAATTTATTATTTTTGTTCGATAAAAAACTTAAATTTGAAATTAACTTTAAACAGGGCGGGCCATATACCCGCTTCGGGGTAATGACCCTCGCCCCGTTTACCAGGTTAGACAGGTAATCCACACTCCATTCGGGACGAAACCTCACGAGTATCGGGTTGAACGAGTTTTCATGCCATTCCTAATATTAATCATTTGTTAATATTAAAGTTTCACACAAAAGAGAGAACACGACGACCCCAAGACCGGATTAATAGTCAAATCTTTATCGTATTAGAATATAAATTAGGACATTGAGTATCAGAGTTGGCTCAATTATTCAAAAAGTAGGGTGGTCATCTAAGGCTCCAAATTTAATGAAATTTCTCAAATAAATAAAAAAGTAATCATAAAATGATTAAAATAAATAATATGATACTTCGATTGCTAATAAGCAATGAAACATTTATTTTTTCACTTTTTACTTTGTTATTTAATAACAACAATAATAAGAAGAAGATGGAAAGAAAGAAGAAACTCTAAAATAATGACGAAATATTAAATAAATAAAAAGTGAAGAAATAATAAATGCTTCGTCTGCAGCGCTACCGGTAATTGTTAACAATTTCACGGGGCAACATTGTCATCGCTAATCACTATGAAAGTGTATCAATCATCACTAATCACTAATGAATGTGCATTGATCATCACTAACAAAGTTTTTGTTGGTAATTCTGTTCTACTCGTCAACAAATACTGATAATTTGTCAAGTATCATTGATGATTCTGTCAACGATCCTCTTTTTCAATGTGAATTCTTTTTTTCTTTTTTTTTCTTAATTAAGTCATCCTCGGGGATTTTGCATAAGACCATAACTTATTTGAGTCACCCACGTTGAATATACGTATTATACGCTAGATTGAACGTTGATAAATTATATGGCTGATAAACTTTTAAACTTTTCTTGTTTAATATGAGAATGAATCAATTGTGTTGGATTAGGTGATCCTTTAACTCCCAATTTGTGAAGAAATTGTTGAGTGCTTCAGCGATGCAAAGTGAAAATGCTGAGAAATTGGATGGGTTTCTCAAGGAAAAGAACAATAATTTTTCTTACTGGTTTAAATATGGTTTATTATCATGGAGAGTCCAACTAAAAGCATTGAGGGAGAAAAAGAATTGAGTAGCGATGAAATGCTCATGCTATTGCTGGACCTTTTGGTCTGCCATATATTCTTTTAATTTCTTTCTCATCTATATTTTTCTCCCACAGGCCACAGTGCTTGTCATCAGTCATGAACTGAGTGGTTAGTTGGGTTCTTGGCCAACCAACATTAGTATCCTAATGGACCTGAAAAGTTGGGGTAAATTCAATGAAATTCAAATACTGCAATGGGGTTTTAATTGCTATACCAAACTAGATGATCGAAAGGATTTTAGTAACTATGGTGGTGGTTATTTTGGTTTGTATGTCTTCTATTGTTCTATTGATCAGAAGCGTTCAATGGGCACATAGGATGAGGACAAGGAGCCTAAACGAACAAGGGACTCTACAGGATCTATCCTGTCATGAAACCCGCACAAGAGATACCATAGGTCAGAAGAAGAGTAGGTACTCGGAAAAAGATGAATTGGGTAAGAAGTCGATTTTGTGAGCCTTACTCTTTTTTTCTTTTTTATCAATAAATGTAAATATCTATAGATCAAAAGTTGTATTCAAGCAGGGACGGATGTAGGGGGACTGAGCCGGGCTGTAGCTCGGTCCAGTTCCTAACTCACTGAATTTCTTTGGTAGAATTCTTTCTTTTTTTTATGAAAGAAAAAAAGTTCATATGTAATTTTATTTTTTTTACGTATTAGCCCAGTTTGTAATCCGTTTCTGGATCCGTTCTTATATACAAGTGCTCCGGACGTACCCAAGTTTACAAGATCAAATGATGTACAAACAAATTCAAGTGTATGAACTCTTGGTCAGGTACATAGAGGGTGATAAGGACATCAAATTATAAAAGAAAGAAAAGACTTAAGGTAACTATCAATTTATTGACAGAAGTAGGCCTAATAGGGTGGCAAAGAAGCACAAAAGGTTCCACATTTGACCACGTACAAAATTTAGCAGATTGGGCTAGTTGAAGAAGTTTTTTCATTTTCAAACAAATTAAGAACGGAAAATCCAGAAATAATTATTCAAGATCAACAAAGAATTATTCAAACAGATGATAAAGATCAAAAGGTTTTTAGATCTTCCACCGTTTCCCATTCAAATAGGCATTAGAAGTTCAAACAGTAAAGCGAAAGAATGAAAACAAAAACAGCAGAGTTCATTATTGGTAAGGAATTACACACGCTGGAATGGCACATTGTCTTTCACTGTTTTGATCATTGACTGCAACGGCAGGATTCTATATTTCTGAAAGGGAAAAAATTAGACTGAATCCTCTCTTCATGGTGCTTGCTCGCAAGCTCTAAAGAGCTTACATCTTTCCCTTCAGAGGATTTGAATGAATTGCCATCGCCATATGATGGACTTTTGATGCTTTTGATTTTTCTGCACTGGTATCCATGACATTGATGGGTTCCAACTTAAATTTTCCAAGTTGCATGCAGCGACGCCTCAATGTGGAATTCCAATGGTTCTTGATTGCAAGTCTGTTCTTCCTGGCAAAAGCCTTGCAATTGATGCCCATTTATTCCCATGAACAGCATAAGCCTGAAGTTTGATTCGATCTTCTTCATCTGTAATAATTATTGGCTCGTTAGCGGCATTGATCAGATGTTCCAAATAAAATTTAGTGGGACCTTTTAAAGCATTGGTATAACCAAAAATCCTGAAGTACTAAGGAAATTGATGAATGCAATGGAGCCATGACAATAAAGGTCATATGGGATGAAATTGCCGAGTTAGGAAGAATTACCTTTTCTTGATATATTCGACATGAAAACAAGCATGCAACAAATAGAAAATATTAAAATTTCGAATTTAAGAACTCGAACCAGAATAAAAGGTAAATGGAGGATACGAACTAACGTTGTAACATTTTTGTTGAGGATTAGGATTGCATATTCAATAAAAGTATAAATTGACTTCTAATTATGTTTTCAAAGATCATAAGTTTCAATCAAGTGCAAGGTCTCTTGACAAGAATGCAATGATATGTTCTCCTTAATAACAAACCATATATGGGTTGATATTGCATTCTACCACTAAAATTATGTAAAATATGTGAACACAATTAGAGTCCAGTGTAGCTAAAATTAACTGTAAAGCTACGTAACCCAAAAACATTAACTCCTAACTTCAACTTGATTCTACACGGTCAAATCATTCATGTCCATCAAGAGAAGGTTCTAGTGTTCGGGGGTGCCACTGTGGATGATTGTCATGCTTTCAAAAAGAGATGGTGCCATTAAGAATTGACCAAGCTTGACTTTCTAGTGCCAAGCCTAAGTAAGTCCACCAAGCAGAGGTAAAACAACAGAAAACTCAGGTGGGTCATATTTTCTTGCAACCTCAGTTTTAGCAGCAAATATACGGATTAAAGTTGGTAGAATGTCTAGAGGCCAACAAAAATATTGGCAACTTGTTTCATTGAATAAAATTGCAATTGTGACATCCACTTCTCTTTCAATCCAAAACAATAATCAATTTCGAATCAAGGGTTTGTAGATTGTTGTGTTCATCATTCCCCTTGTCCCACTACATCAGAATACTAAAACAATATATTCTTACAGAAAGATCATATATATTAGCAGCCATTATCAGGTTAGAAGAGATGATCAAACAGAAATATACTTTAAGCTTCAACAGAAAAGATGGATCGATTGATTCAAACAAAGAATTCGACACTTCATTAAATAACTCATTTGAATTTGAAATTGTACACTGGCACAGAGCGTACATAACTTTAAACTTCTGCTTTAGTAAAACTGGGAAAGTATTCATCGAGTTTACCCATATTAACACGAAATTAAACTTTAGTTTTAATATGAAATATCTCAATGCTCTTATTCCCTAGTGGCAAGATCTTAATCTACCATTTTCTACTAGTCTTTCTGTTATGAAACTGATCGCAAGATATGACAAATAATGAAGAAATAAAGAAGAAAACAAGAACACAAGAATTTACGTGGAAACCCAATTCGGGAAAAA
>CAIGRF010294755.1:22567-33652 GCA_903798235.1 Fraxinus ornus | reverse complement strand
AGTTATAGTTTTATACTATTTTGTTAATATATTTTCAAGAATTCATATATAATTTTATTGGTTTTTTTTATGTTCTTATTTTTCTTTTTCTTTCCGTCCTTCTCTCTTTTCACCAAAAAAAAAAATAAAAAATAAAAAATAAAATCACCTTATATGGGTTAATTTCACAAAAAGAAATGATTTCTAGGAGTTTTATTGTCAAATTTGTGATTTAGGTTCTCAAAGTTCAAATTTCAACTATTTTGGACCATTAATTCCAATTAAAATGAAAAATGTCCTTCGGTGACTATTACTGAAACCAGATGATACTTTACTAATCGTTAGTGCAAGTTTTAAATTTCAGTGACCGTTTTATGATTTTGACGTAACTTCAGTGACCGTTTATGAAATTAACCTAATATATATTTTATTAATTAAATATATTAAGATCACAATTCTATACAATTTGGTCATAATTATTGAATTAATTGGTCATTGTCATCGACGCCACTAGATCCAACATCACCACTAGATCCAGCACCGTTGCCACAAAAATAAAAAAAAATAAAAAAAAAACCATCACCAAAACATGTAAACCACCGCTACTATCATTCACTGTACGAGGCGCCTCTACCGCCATAGCACCGCCACCACCCATTAATCGGTCACCACCACCACCACCACCACCATATATAACCTCGTCGCCGCTACAACCACCGTCACTGTCACCTCCCACACAAACACCAAACTCACCATCACCATCACCAACAACATCAACACCACTCACCACCGCGGCCAACATCACAACTGCCACCATTACTACCACAAAGAAATTAGATCCAAATAGGCAGATACAAAGATATAGGTAGATATAGCTATAAGATGGGACATGGAAGAGAGTGAAGTTGTTGGATTAGAGAGGGGTGAGGGTGACGACGACTACGACCACTACACGCGTGATAAATAGAGAGTGGTCGTTGCTACAGGCGCGATCTGCAGTGCGCAGAGGTGATGTCGCTCCTCGCTTGAGCTGCTCTGAGCGCGTCACTCATTGTTGTGTCTCCAATCGCGCTCATAGCCATCGTCAATCTCTGTGTAGAGAGATGGGATATTTGGAGAGAGAGAGAGAGAGNTTTTTTGGGATTTTGTTTATTTTACATCGTAATAATAATCACGTTCGAAATCACGTGATCTTTTATCATAGTCGCCTTTTCTAGAAGAATCCTCCAACATCACTGCTAAAACCTCCAAAACCACTATTCATGGCAGCTGAAATTCCCATCACTCAATTACATCGATTCATATTGAAAACGATATCTAAAACTTTAAATTTGATTTCGCCGTGAAATGAAAGCATCAGATCTATATGGAATTCCATATCTGGCAAATTCATTGGCTGATACACCGATGTGATGACAACAACGGTAGTGAGTGGCATTGTGGTGGTAACATAACAAGTAATTCTTGAATGAATATGGTAATACAGTACGTAATTCGTTTACAATACTGATTTTTTTTTTTTTAACGAAACCTGATACATTGATTTTTATATAAAGGTAAAATATATGTCACATTTTTGTGAATGATCTCAAATAAAGAATAACAGGAATTACTTCAAAAAGCTTTAGGCCATGTTTGGTAGGGATTAAAATCCAATTAAAATTGAAAATATAGTCGTTATTGGGTTTCACTCGTCTAATAAAAGTCAACAATAACGGCTAGTTTTTCAATTTTAATCTGATTTTAATCTCTACCAAACATACTCTCATTTTTAATTATATATTCCCTTAATAAAATAATTTTATAATTAAATTCTAATTTTTTTTTTTATTTTTTAACCGCACATTCTTCAAAAAAGTATTATTATAAAATATATTCTTCCAAAAAATGATGGCTACTGTTACATACTCATTTTAATGCTATTTGTGTTAATTTCCCCATGCTTCTAACCCAAATGTAACGGTTCAAGAATCCCAGCCCAATAAAAATCCCAAAAATATTTCTTGTAAATGAACTAGGAGCAGAAAGAGTGAGGAATGGATAAACCCTGAGTAAAATCCAACGCCATGGCCGCACTTCACCTCCTTCTTCCCTCCATTCCTCAGAAAAAGTTACAATCTTTAGCTTTAAATTCACTAACCCAATTCAAAATCTCTACAATTTGCTTCAATCCCAAACTCAAATCACCAAATTCCCGAAAAATAAGACCCAGCAAATCCTCCATTAATGACGCCCCCACCACATCTGAAAGCCCACCAAAAGCAACCCGTAGAGGCCGTAAGAAATCCACTACAACTACAGATTCACCTCCGAGAAAAGTATCGAAACGCCGTCGTAAAGATACTGAGCTGTCAACAGTAGAAAATGATGAGGAGCTTTTGGATTATGACGATGGAATGGATATTCCATACGAAGACCCTCCTTTAGTGTGTTGTTTTGGGTCAGCCCAGAAGGAGTTTGTGCCTACAGTGAGAGTGTCACCTGAGCAATTGCATCCTGATATATACTCACAGTGGAAAATGCTTCAATGGAATCCGCCTGAGTTTGTGCGGGCGCCTGGCGGGCCGCCTTCGAATGTGGCCATTTCCCATGTGAGGCTCGGTGGGAGGGCGGCGTTTATGGGGAAAGTTGGGAGTGATGAATTTGGTGAGGAAATGGTGTTAATGATGAATAAGGAGAAGGTGCAGACGAGGTCGGTGAAATTTGATGATAATGTCAGGACGGGGTGTGCTTATATGAAAATTAAGTTTGAAGGTGGTAAAATGAGGGCGGAAAAGGTTAAAGAATCTGCTGAGAACTCCTTGCTTAGCTCTGAGTTGAATCTTTCTGTGCTTAAAGAGGTATTCGATTATCTCTTCTAGCATTTGAAAAAGATCCTAATAATTCTTAATTTCTGGCTTTAGAATCTTGGAAATTGGTGGATCAAAATTTATAAATTTATAGTCCTAACGAAGGAATGAACAACTGAATTGGCTAAATAAGTTGGCATATTTTGCGTAGTTTGCTAGATAAACAGCTATAGGTTGACTGGATTCACTATTTGTGCAGCATATTGATTGAACCTTATTTCCAGTGGTTTGTTTCTTTTTGTTTATTTTGCTGGTTGGTAATTCATTTCTTATCATTGTTTTCCACATGAATAATGAATTTGGCTTTACGTTGACAGCATGGTAAAGTATAAATATAAGTTTCCTGTCAAATGACATGAACATTTGTATAGCCTCAGGTTTCTAATGACATTGTTTACATGATTAATTGTTTGGAAAAAGTTTATAGGCTGCACGTTTTGAAATATTTGCTCGTTTTATCACAGTGGTGTGATGAGGTTGAATGAAGCATATACTTAACCATTAATTCGTCATTGTAAACAGTATTGGCGTTGCACTAGTTAAATAGTGAATGTTAGTTGATTCATGGTTTCTCGTCTTTTAACTTGCAGGCTAGAATTTTTCATTTTAATTCCGAAGTTCTAACATCGTCATCCATGCGTTCTACTCTTTTTAAAGCAATTTCCTGGTCCAAAAAATTTGGCGGTCTTATATTTTTCGACTTGAATCTTCCACTGCCATTATGGAAATCACGTGATGATACGTGGGAAGCGATTAAGGAAGCTTGGGAACAGGCAGACATCATTGAGGTCACAAAGCAAGAATTGGAATTCCTTTTAGATGAAGAATATTATGAGAGGAGAAGAAATTATAGGCCTCAATACTTCGCCGAGAATTTTGAGGAAACCAAGAAACGAAGAGATTACTATCACTACACTCGTGAAGAAATCACACCGTTGTGGCACGACAGATTAAAATTCTTGTTTGTGACGGATGGAACACTTCGACTTCATTATTATTCACCTTCATTTGATGGAGTGGTGGTCGGTACAGAAGACGTGCTCATTACACCATTCACTTGTGATAGAACTGGTTCCGGTGATGCTGTTGTGGCTGGAATCTTGAGGAAGCTGACTACTCAACCTGACATGTTTGAAAATGAAGATATTTTGGTGAGGCAGCTTAGGTTTGCAATTGCAGCAGGCATAATATCACAGTGGACGATTGGTGCTGTACGAGGTTTTCCTACAGAAAGTGCTACACAAAATTTGAAAGAACAGGTCTACGTGCCATCAATGTGGTAAACTAGAGAGCCTCCAAATCTGAAACCATAGTGCCGAGGTTTCCATTCAATGGAGAGTTTTTTATGCTCTTTTTACTGTGTTAAATGTGAGATATCTAGGGAGATGTATAAGAATTTTCAATTATTAAAAATGTGACATCATCTCATCTTGCTGTTGATTTTCTTAAAAGATTTTTCATTGTCTTCTCTAGATTGTGTTTGACAGCTTGATATGATGTGGATTCTATAAACCTGGAATTGAGGTTAATTGATACAATTCTTGTCACTTTCTTCAGTTTTCACTAAAAAAAAAACTCTCTACACCTCTATCCCTTTTTTCCCAGAGAACCTTCTCAGTCTGGCCATTGCTTGTTTACTTCCGTTGGTCCATGATAGGTCTGGACTTTGCTTTTTTTTTACTTCCGTTAGTCCCTGATAGGTGTCGCGATGCTATAGTGAGTCATCAGTTCAATTTGAATAGTTCGAGCAGATAAACAGTTAATTAAAGAAGACAAGTTATGCACTTGATCTTCAATCCCCCACTGGTGCATGTTCATTGCGCTCCAGCACCACCTTAAACCCGCGCCCCCTAAACCCTACACTCGGAGCAAAAAATTGGAGAAGATAAGCTAGCAAATTACACACAAATGTATAACAAGAACATTCTTTCCCTGAAAATTTTTATCATGATGTTCATCAATAGTTACATCCCGCAATAGCCCCTGTTTGGGAGGCATTCTCGCCCCCACTATAATAAAAATTATAACCGTTGGCTCAATGGATCCCTTGGTCACGGTCATTATTGACACATGTCGGTGACCTTTTGAATTATATATGTGTTTAAAATGACAGAATTGTCCCTCCATGTTTTTATAATCACACAAAAATGAAGGATAGAAATGGTAATTGACAAAAACAAATCACATTAGAATAGTCAAATGTTGTGAGCGTCTTTTTTTGGCAGTAAGTGGGCCATTTCAACCGTAAAAAAATTAATTCTTTGGGCAAAAAATGGCTATCAAACAGGATTTATATAATATAATCCAGTTGAGGAAAATAATAAGAATGAATAAATAAATAAATAAATCTATACTTCACTATTTTAGAGAATCCTAGTGAAGAAAATAAAAATGAACAAATATAAAATCCTGTACTCCAGTATCAGAAAGCAACAATGCATCTATTCTGTGTATCTGCCATCTCTTGTGTTATCAACATAGCAAAATTGCTTTAATCCTGTAGTGCACGTTCTGATATCTTAACCAATCACACATCAAACTTGTGATCTAGATTATATCATTTGCTGCAACTCTGCGATCCTGTTTCTGATTGTATCCCGAAGGATGAAAGTCCGGGGATCCACCAAAATCAGCGTGTATTATGCCGCAATACTTCACAGTTGAGACGAGTCTACAATAACTTAAAATGTAACTCATTATCTTTGTGAAGCAACTCTCAAGCTAGGTTTATGGACGAGTTTCTGAAGCCTTCTTTGCTGCTCGGCTTTATTACAAACACATCCAGGAAAAGGATTTGCGTAAAAGTTCTCCTCGAGTCTTGGGGATTCGCCTGCTTGTCTAAGGTATGGTGCTCCGAGTCTGTTCAAGTGTAAGCTCTTGACTTCAGAAGCGAAATCCTCCAAAGTGATTGCTCCCTTGTCAAACAAATCTATCAGTCTAACAAATTTGAGCCTGAAAAATGAAAGAACAGAATGAATTTACTTTGGCCCAAGAAAACACTTCAGAGTAACTAGTGTCGAAAAAATATAATAAACCTGTTGGGATTTATTGTCTTCCTAAATCCTTCAAACCTTCTATGCCCTTGCACGGCCTTTGCCATATTACCATCATATGTGTAAACAAAGACATCACTTTCTACGGCTACAATGTGATCTAAGGCTGCGAGGCGGTTCTGATAAATCCTGAATGGCACCAACTCTTCTTCTGTGGCGAGGGTCGAATGAGTGAAAACATTTGGGTACTCAGACCGGAAGGCATCCATGCTGTTGTTACCATAAATTTCCCCAGCAACTATGTATATTCTAGTCGAGGAGGGATATCCCATGGCCTTTAGAAGTAATGCTGCCTCCCGAGGAGACATTGGGCAGCCTCCCTCTAGTCTCCTTTCTTTGCTGTCAATCTCTTTCTCTTTCCAATGCTTGACATCGAACCTCATGACCCGTAGTTCTTCCGCCTCTGCTGCGGTTAGATTGTGGCTGCAGCCAGTGAATGCAAGCATGTCTTTCTCATATCTGCATTAAATAGCCATTTTCTTAGTCGCTTGATGGGAATTACTACATCCACACGAAGATCAAATACGGCTATATCCTTAGCAACCACTACACCTCCATTTTTTAACAAGTTCAATTGAGAATTTAGGAATGACAATTATTACCTCAAGTGGAGAGCAATATATGGTTCACCATCAGTCCTAAGTCTATCCACCAATTTCTTTCCAAGCTCCTCAATCTCTGGTGTAAACCGGAGAGCCACATAATTTGTACGACACCTGAGCCTCTGAATAGAGGAGGCTAGGCCATTATTAGCAAGTCGTGAATCGGTATGTGTAAACATGATCACCTTATGCTTCTTCAGCAAAGGAAGGATTTCGCCTCTGTAGTAACTAGCCTGGCAACAAAACAAAGTATCCGAGTTTAGGTCAAATTCACGAAACACGTGAATAGCTAACAAAATATGACCTCTCATAATTTCCCGACCTTCGACCAAGAGACCGGTGCCTTGACCAGGGGATTCAGTGCAGTGTATCGTGATGGCAAGGATTCAACTATCTCAATATCATCTTTTAAAACTTCAATGAAGTGCCTCCAGTCAAAAATATCTTTAAAATCGCTGCAAAAAAAACGTAAGTTGAGGAAAAACCTATATAAAACAAAATGTATTCTCTGCGAAGCATGATGACTGAGAAGAATTATACCTAGGATCTGTCCAAAAGGACTCGTGATCAAGTGAAGGAAGCACAAGAGTGGCATTCATAATTTTCGCTATGGCAGCCATATCGCATATCTGAAGTTGAATTAAACACAAAATGCTAGCAAAGTATTAAAAGTCGGATTCGCAGAAAATTAGGTGAAAGCATCTAAAAGAGCATAGCATTTGAACTTACTCCTGTTCGCATTTGATTCAATCCTCCATTGGCATGAACTATAATATAACCATTTGTCGCTGACCCCGTCCCTGAAAAAGAAAATAACATTCCTTAATCAAACAAAATGGTCTGTGCAGGAGTGTCATTAAATTCAGGACTGGTGAATCTTAACATACTTATGCGATTCCTAGGTCGAGTAATGCACTG
Source organism: Fraxinus ornus (assembly GCA_903798235.1). Taxonomy (NCBI): domain Eukaryota; kingdom Viridiplantae; phylum Streptophyta; class Magnoliopsida; order Lamiales; family Oleaceae; genus Fraxinus; species Fraxinus ornus. The sequence continues at coordinate 26,251 of CAIGRF010294755.1, read as the reverse complement.
GTAATAGTTATCACTGTCTGGCTTCATCCATATTTCTGGGACCTGTTCAAATGATAATCCTACTGTTAAACCAAAAAAAAAAAAAAAAACACTGAAAGATTGTATTAATATATTCACCTTAGCACTAAAATTTATGTTTTACATTTAAGTCATTAGTACATAACGTTCATTCATATATTTTACAAGGCTAACTCTTTAAATATTTATGTTTTGTAAAATTTATGATAGTTTGCAATAACATTAAATCATGCATTATTTTTTTTAATTTTTTTTTAACGTCCTTTAGTTATTATTCTTAAAATTGTCAAATCCTACTAAAAACACACATTAATTCATAAAAAGAAATTAAATTACAAATAAATAGAAAGGTTGTACTAACCCGTTCACCTAGACATTAAAATTTATATTCACTAAAATTGTTCAGAGACACTCTTAAGGGATCTGGTTCCATCCAACGGTCTTTGCAATGGAATAAGAATGATTTGTCATGATTTCAAAAAGACATTATCCATGCAAAAATAATCGCTTGACAACATACTGGAAAATAAGTTTTCTTTTCGTTCATCCCATTAACTCCAGGAAAAGATGAAAGATATCCATTCAAATTTAAGAGAAAATAATTTTCAAGATGTCTATGCTTTGTAACGATAATTAACAAGACCCATTGATAAATAGTGCCTACTGTTGAAATATTTCTTCTTGAACATGTATTCTCTCATAAAAAAAAAAAAATGGAAAATTCGTAACGGTCAAATAATCATTAGCCGCCTGGAAAACAATTGGGTCAAAAGGCAACTGGCAAAATTCATATTGCATCCCCACTAATTGAGTTATGTCAAAAAAGAATATAAAATCTACAAACCATTTTATTAATTAATAAAAGTAAATGACTAAAGTATAATACAGTTCCCAACAAAAACATTCCTACCTTAATATATTGTGAAAAAATAGAGAGATTTGCACGAATTTATGATTTAATAAAAAAAATATTCCTCAATTAATGTCGAAAGGGATGGAAAGATTAGAAATTTAGTAACTTCACTAAATTATGAGTAATTTCAATTAATAAGTCTCAACAAGATTTAAAGGCATCTTGAAAATCACAATATCGCATGTGTTTCTGCTAAGAAAATGCAGGAATATAAGAAAAATATAAAATTCAGTCCACATGCTTTGAAATCTGTCGATCTTGAACTAAAATCCCATTTAAATCAAGCTTAAGATTTAAGTATATAATCAACAAAACAAGGTAGTAAGATATAATACACTCACCGGAATTTCCTTCATTCGCCGCTTCTGCATAAGGTCTCCGCCGGAAGATGCATCGGAATCAAACATGACTCTCTGAGCATTAGACCAATCAATGTTGAAATTTTGAACAATCAAAATCACATTTACCTCCCTATGACAACCGCCGCCGGCCATAATAGAAAACTTCAAAAATTACTCTCTGAGCATTAGACCAATCATTGTTGAAATTTTGAACAATCAAAATCCCATTTACCTCCCTATGACCACCGCCGCCGGCCATAATAGAAAACTTCAAAAATGCGGTAACCACCACTAGCATCAACAGAAGCCCCAAAATTACACGAGCCATATTTGTTCTTGATCTCAAAGAGTGCAATATTGAATAAGCACTTAATAAAGATTCTTCCACGCCCAAAACCCAATTCTCCGGTACCCTTTTACGCACTAATAAATACCTAATCATCGGATGGTGATGGTGGTGGTGGTGGTGATGGTGGCTGCCACCAATATTATGTTGATACCCACCGACATTATCATCGATTGAAGTTTCTGAATCATCATCTTCTGGAGAATTATCAAAAGAAATCTGTACATGGTCTAATGATTTCTCGACGTCGTTGGTGGAGTCAGGCACACGGCGACGGTGAGTACTTGTAGGGCCGCCGTGCATAGGACTGCCGTTGGTGCCGGAATTAGTGGTTCCACCGTTTGACATTATCAATAGTTCCCTAAAAGTCAAAAAAAAAGTGAGAAAATAATGGAAAAATAGTGATTGAAATGCCCGCCGTAAATTGCGATGTGTCTCTATATATAATTTTCTATAGATTCGAATTTATCTTTTTTCTTTTTTTGGGTTTTATTTTTGCCACTCTCAAAAAGCTGTAAGCTTGATCTTCGGCGTTAACGCGTATAGGAAAAAGAGAGGGAGAGAGGGCTTGTGTTTGAAGAATGTGTGTGAGAGATATATATACACAATAAATAGAGAGAGAGAGAGAGAGAGAGAGAGAGAGAGAGAGAAGGGGTTGGGTGGGGTTTCTCGTTGTCATCATTCTTGGGACTAACGTTGTAACTCTGTGACAACAATAATTCTTCAAGTTTAGGAATTTTTTCATCAATTATGTACAAAAAGTTAACCTTTTTGAATAGGGGTTCTACTTTTGTACAAAAAGTTGTACAAAAAGGTTACAACCTTTTTGAATAGGGGGCACCTGTATGACAACAATAATTCTTCAAAGTTTAGAAATTTTTTCATCAATTATTCTATTCGTACAAACTCTTTTGAATAGGGATTCTACACAACCTTTTTAAATAGGGGGGCGCCTGCGTCGGGGGGCTTTTTGTCAAAAAGATTGTCAAACCTTTAAGTACAAATAGCATAATTCTTTTTTCATAGATTTTGTATCGAAATGCTATTTTTCTGTGCAAAATTTGTGAAATACTATATACTTATAGCATTATTTTTTTGTTAACGTAAGAATCCGCAATCGCTACCCGTAAATGCGTACTATGTAAATTTCGTTCTATGTGTAGTAACCTACAAACTATACAGGAGATGTAAACCACATTAGGTAATCTCAGGGCGACGGCTCAACCGAGAAAATGTTGGCAGCGGATTCGAACTCGTGACATTCGATCTCCGCATTCATCTGCTCCACCAACTCCGCTCCTTATAGCATTATTGTTACGACAATATGAGGTGAATTTGTACTTTTTACAAGATTGAGAAACTTCTTGTGACAGTTTGTTGGTAGTCATGGTCAAAACTAATGGCCATTTCCAAGTAGTTGATGGAATCTTTGTCGATAATAAAAACTGAACTTAGCATCAACAATCACTTTCTAAATTCTTCAAACTTATAAGTTGATCAAACATAATTTTCATCTACACATTTCGTAAAATTCATTTTTTCTTTTTTCAAATTTTGTATAATTTTGTATATACATTCGTAAGAACACATTGTTTATAGTAATTAATTTGTTGAGCAAATATTAAACCTACGATTATCAAACATTTTGTAGTCGCGGAGACCGTCCATCAGTTTTGACCATGGCAAAATATAGAATGACTGAAAAAAAAAAATGCAAGTTAGGTAATCCAATTGATGACATAAAAGTTGAGGACTAACATGAAAATACTTAAAAGTTGAGTGAGCTTTAGTGAATTTAATATAATCCATTTTTAAATTCGATTAGAACGGTAAATGTCCAATTTAAGGAAAGTCTTAGTCTAATTAGGACACTAATTATTTTAGTTAATGCATTTATGCAGGTTCACGTGAAGCCAACTTTTTTGTGTCACTTCCTTGCCAGATTGAAAGTGTGCTTATATTTGGTATGGCACGCGTTACGCTCTATGTTTAAATTTTTTTTAGAAATTTTTTAATTAATAATTTTGAAATTGGAAAGAAATTTCTTTTTTTTTTTTTTTTTTTTT
>CAIGRF010294755.1:11395-21922 GCA_903798235.1 Fraxinus ornus | reverse complement strand
TTTTGAGGATATTGGAGGTTCTGGAAGCTATCTTCCAGATTACTATACTATGCACTTGTTTTTATGTATCTTTTTCTTTATATAAAACTAGATTAATGTAGGTATGTGGTTGTTATAATATATTTCATGTTAATCATAAATAATCGTGTTTGTTATATTTTAAATTTTTAATTCTTATTTTAATTAATTCAGTAATTATTATTTTTAACATTTAAATTTATTTTAAATGCAAATAATTATAATTATAGTAATAATAATGCAAATAATAATAATGATAATAATAATAGTAAAAATGCAAATAATAATAAGAGCATGTTTGGTACCGATTAAAATCCAATTAAAATTGAAAATATGGTCGTTATTTGGGTCCCACACGTCTAATAAAAGTCAACAATAACGACTAGTTTTTCAATTTTAATCCGATTTTAATCTCTACCAAACGGGCCCTAATTGTATTAAAAATTATATAACACAAATGACACAAATACCCTTTAGCAATTCTTTTGACAAATGAAAAAATGGGGCAAATTGGATTTTGCACTATTTTGAAAAAAATGGTGCAGAATTTGGTGCCATATTGGAGCACTTTTGCACCAAATTTTGATGAAATTTGGTGTTTCGGTGCTCCCATTGGAGATGCCCTAAATTGTATTAAAAATACTGCAGGTTATCAAACAAAACCTAAATAAATTAAATAGCAAAAAAATTGGCCGTTGGTTTTCACTGTTGAATTTGAGATTTCATACTACTATAAAGGCAGAACACTCGACACCAGCTTTGTTTTCTTTCTTTGTCTATTCATTTGTTGGGCAATGTCTGTATGCATATAATCAAATTCAATGGATTATGGTGACAATTGGAGCACTAATTATATATTTGGAGTTCTTAAAAATTTAAAATATGAAGAAATTTGGAATATATGCAATGTTCCTACAAATAGATTAATATTCTTAATTCAATTAATTAAATAATCTTAAGCCTTGTTTGGTTTTGATAAAAAAAAAAAAAAAAAATTAGAGTTGGACAAAAATTGATTAAATATGTGATTAAAAATTAATAAAATTGTGGGTTTTATGAAATGTATAATTGAAAATGAATATTAAGAAACAGAATCAAATAGAGACTAAGTATGATTACTACGGCAATAAAAATATTGGACGAGACTATATAATAATTTGACAAAATGTGCTAGTAATTGTACATTTATCGTGAAGTTAAAGTTACTACTACTTGAAAGACTAGTCTTCCTTTTATTGGAGAAAGTTGTGTTAGTAGTAGTACATCGATTCATCTCAATGGCTATCATTTACCAACTTTAAAAAAAATGTCTCTCAATTTTCATCATAGTTAGTTATAGATTTGTATGGATGCCTCTATGTAGACTTAGTCCGAGATGACGTCTACTTGTACAAAGTGTGTTGCATGTTTACTTGTATGCGTTATGTTAATATTGATACAATATCTATTTTAATAATCAAATATTTTCTTCCAATGTTTCCCTCGATTATACTACCGTATACGATACAAGAAAGAAAGAAATGAATGGGTTGTTTGAGAAAATTTAACATGTTTTGATAAATTCGATGTAATAAATGATTAATAAAAATTGTGGATCTCGTAAAATGTGTAATAAAGGTAAATTTGATTGGTTGAAGAGTCCAAACAGCAAAATAAAAATAACACGTTTTAAATTAGAAAAGTCATTGAAAGATATGACATTTGGAATTGAATACAAGGCGTGTTGTATTGGCATTTGGCTTTAAACGCGGCATTGAAGTTATGGTTCTATGCATTTGTCTCTTACTTTTCAAGTCAAAAGACACTACTAATTTCGTAAAATTGTTTTTTTGAAAAAAATAAAAATAAAAATAAAAATTTATTGCTCTATTTTCATTAAATTTTGATATAAGTTAAAAAAATTATTGTTAAAAAATTATAAAAATTGTGGATCTCATGAAATATAAGATTAAAAGTAATTATTAATTTTAACCTCGATTTTTAACAACATTTTAAATTATTCCAAACGAGGGAATAACGCAAGAGATCGTGTGATTAAAACGAGGGAATAACGCACGAGATTGTGTGATTAGGCAATCACTGAAGGTTCTTAAGAGGGTAGTCTAGTCCGCTACATCACAAATATAAGTCTTTGTTTGATCCACATTATTTTAAAACTCATTTTTCAATAAAATATTATTTTTCATCACTTCAATAATTTTTCCTTATTTTTTAACCATAAATTTCTCATCATGTCACTATTTAAAAAACATTATTTCCCGCGTTAATATCTATCAAACGCCCCCTAATTTATTCAAGAGAAACAAATATTAGTGCCGTACAATTGTGGGTAGGTCCTACGTCGAATCTTGTTCACTATGATGTGTTTGAGCCACATTATTTTAGAAAAAAAAAATATATTTTGTAATAGTAGATTGATGGAGAATGTGTGGTTGAAAAAGAATGAAAAGTTATTAATGTAATGAAAAATATTATTTTATTAAAAATGTGTGATTAAAAATAAAAATAAAAATGAAAATTTTAATGTATATCAAACACGGGCTAGACCGTGTGATGAGCGGCACCTTCGAAATCCAAGGTCGACAAGTTAAAGCCGGTCGGTGTGAACCTACCATGATGTTTCATTGGTTCAGGAATTAGCCACGGTGCATCTTGTCGGTTCATCATCATTTAATTTTTTTTTTAATTGTAGTATTTATTTATTTGGATTTTGCTTAGGACCATGTTGCCTTTTTTTCCAAATTGAAAAATGTGAAATCAAGGGGCAGCTATATCTCTCATTAGCTTGCTTAATACTAATATATATTCTCTCACTTGTGTTATTTCAATGATGTCGTATCTACCATTATAGTCGATGTTTGATTCTCATTTTTTTCAAAATAATTTTCTTCATCTTTTTTTTTTTAAATCACACATTTTTCAATAAAATAATATTACACGTAAATTCAATTTATTTTTTATTTTTTAATCACACATTCTCCATCAATCAACTATTTCAAAATGTATTTTTAACCTTTTAATGGGCTCGAACAATCTCTTAGTGAGTTGACGTTAACTATTTTATTTTAGAATAATTCTATATAGTATCGGGTGTGTTTGAACCACATTATTTTGGAGGATTGTATTTTGGAATAGTAGAGTGATGGAGAATGTGTGGTTGAAAAATAAGGAAAATTTATTGATATGATCGAAAATATTATTTTATTGAAAAATGTGTGGTTGAAAATGAGTAGAAGATTGAGAATGAAAATTTTAATGTGGCTCAAATCGGGACTCAATAATGTTGAATACAAATTATGTACACTAGCACTGGCGGACCTAGGGGGGGTCCGAGGGGCACGTGTCCCCCCAACTTTGGAGATTTGTTTTTTTTAAAGTTATGTTTGGTATCCGATTGAAATTTAAATCAATATTAACAATTAATTTTAATAACATATTTTATGGAATTCATAAAAAATTAACTTTTATCAAAATTTACTAAAAATCTGATTTTAATCTCCACTAACAGGAGCAAAATTTATAAATTTGAATTTCAATAACATGCTAATTTTTAAAAAAATCTCCGACGATCGTACGCTAATCGAATCTACAAATTGCTTATGTCATCTCAAATCTTATTTCGAAAACCACATTATGGGCATATCGAATAGTTCAAGCAGATATCGAAAATAATTAAAAATGCGTTAAACGTAAATTTTAAAGAAAGACGTCTAACTCGCATTTAAAAAAAAAAAATCAATTATTTCATTCACATTTATTATTTTTGCGATACAAATTTCTCAATGTAATTTTCATCATTTTATTAGAAAATTTTATATGGAATATGACATCAAAATTTCCTAAATTTTACATCCGAAAAACTCATATCTCATGTAAGTTTTCGGATGCAAAATTTGATGGGATATGTTTTTTTGGATGTTTTATTGTAAAATTTCTTATAACTTCTTTACAAATTCGATTATACCCCCATAACTTTAAAGTTATGTGTTCGCCCCTTTATACTAATCATTCTAAGCCACCGTTTGGTGCACATTATTTTCAAAAGAATGCATTTTTTTTGTTGATGTGATGGGGAATGTGTGGTTGAAAAAGAAGGAAAAATTATTGATGTGATGGAAAATATTATTTTATTGGAGAAAGTGTGGTTGAAAATGAGTANGAATGGACAGAAGCGCCAAGTCTGGAAGTTGAGTTGGTTGAAGACGAAAATCATCGTTTTCAAGAATTCATTGTTCGTCATAGACAAATTAAGGATAAAGAGGCTCACATTGAACTCCGAAATGCATTAATCGATCATTTGTGGGAAGAACATACAAATTCCGAGAATTAAATTGCAATGATATTTCGACTTCATATATTAGTAACTTAGAGTGTGTTTGTTGCACATTAAAATGAGAAGAATGCATTTTTTCGAAGTGATAGATGAGAAATATGTGGTTGAAAAAGAAGGAAAAGTTATTGATGTGATGGAAAATATTATTTTATTGAAGAATGTGTGGTTGAAAATGAGTAGAAGAATGAGAATGGAAAAAAATAATGTGGGACAAACAGGGCTGTACATTTTTTACCATCACAATCATGTAGCAGGATTCTTTCGTAAAGATAAACTCGTCTCTCAATCCAATCCCCATTGTTTTATTTAATTGACACCAACATCACCATGAGCTAATCACGAATGACTAGCCCGAGTTAATGTACCCATCCTTTCTCTTTTTATGAGTAGTATTTATTTATAGGATTTTGCTTAGGACTACGTTGGCTTTTTCCAAATGGAAATGTGAATTGTGAAATCAAGGGCAGCTAAATTTCTCATTAGTTTAATATATTCTCTACATATGTATATTTTTTGGCTCTTTAGAAGTTAATAGAATAAATTATACTACACGAACAGGGCTCCCCCTATTGGTGGGGTGTCTGTGTCGGGCACATGTGGCCCTGTTTGAGTAGCAAAGTCCTAATAGAATTCTTAAAATTTAGAGTTGTGGACACTCTTACTCTTTAGAAGTCAATAGAATTATATTCTTGTACGCCAATCATTAGGAACGTACGTGATGAGACGAGACAGAAAAAATTTGGGCTCGAACATAACTCAAATTGTTATTATATATTTATGTAATAGTAAAATTATTAATCATCCAATACTTTTGGCACGTCTCGAAACTCAAAACTCTTAACTTCGTCACCTTATATATTTAGAACATGTCTGGGAGCAATTTTCCTCCCAAATAAATGGATTTTCTGACCGTTAACTCTCCAAGCCAACCGCAAACTTTGACTCTTCCTCTCACATGTGGGCTCCACTGACAGTAGCAAACGGTCACAATATCAATTAAAATTTGGCCAAAAATGACTCCCTGACAGGCCCTTAAGTGCTAAATTACTGTGTTTTAAAAGGCTTAATTTTTTAAAATCACGTTGGGCAAAATCATTCCAATTACTAGACAGAAAATCATAACGAAAGCGTTGCTAGGGTTTAAGTCGAGTAATGCTATTTAATATCATTGACATTACAATACCCGTTTAGGTGTTACTAAGTGGCATTAAATAAGATATACGATTAAATGATCATCTAACTGGTGTCGTAGTATCGATGATAAATAGTATTATATGATGAGATAGTGAGAGCAGCGGGTTAGTCAATAGTCGTATATCTATAGGCTGTACGCCAGTCATGAATGTGTTTGCTAGGCACGAAACTGAAACAATTCAACGCGGAGAATCTGTCTTAGTGTGAATTGGACATTTCCTTTCCTTCCTTTGAGTTGTTAAATATTTCTTTTTGGATCAATAATTAATAACACTTTCCAGTTCATTTCTTTTTTCCTTTTCATATTGGCGACTAAAAGTAGAAAGATAATAACAATATAAAGAGGTTTTTTTTTTAGATAGATATGTTTGTTGCAATGACAACAAAAAATTATGTCTTGTTTTTTATGTAAATAAATTACAGAAAATATGGCTTTATTTATAGAGTTGAATATATTAAGGTAAAGTCTTACATTAGCTGATTATGAAACAATCAACTTGTAAGGAGTTGACACGTCACTTGAATATGAACAATCAAACATATAAAGAGGTGATTGTTACTTTTAATAAAATCGACCTTTTAATATAGAATCTCAAGGAAAATTAAAGAAATTTAAATGAGCAATTTGATCTTTTTAAAATTCAAATGAATTGTTAAATTTTAAGGTTGGAGTAGTAGAACGAGCTATAGGAAATGCAAAGGATACTAGGTACCTTGGGTACCTTTTAACTAACTTGTACGAGTATGTTAAGAGTAAAATTTCATACAAAGTTATCTTTTAATATGTAATTCAAGATTCAACACTAAATAACATAAAAAGAAACAAATTATGAGCTCACATAAATCTTTATATAAGTATTACACAAAACTTGCATTGGTTTCGTTTTCGAACATAACTTCAACTCCCTTGAAAGGGACTAAATCGACGATTAAGATAACAAAGCGTAGAAGGAACTAGGAAGGTTAGAAAAGTCAACGGGAAAGAGTTGCTTGACCGCGAGAAAGGCCCTAGATGAATGATTGATTGACCATTGGCTCTTTAAACCTTGACACCCACCTTCCTAACCCGTTGTCTTAAGCTTGCTTCCCTCTGTTTGTTCTTTCTTTCCTTCCTTGAAATTGCTTCACTTCCTCCCTCAGCTATGCTTTTAGGCTATCCTAGTTGAGTTGAACGAACTGATCAATCAAGTAGTCGAATTCTAAAGAAAAAATCATTACTGCCCCTTGACCTAACAAAAATACTAATGAACCTAATATAATCTCGATTATAATAGAAAAACTCACACGTCTTTTGGTTCCGACTCTTTTTATGATGAATCGTTCTCTGATGAAACAAACCCTCTTGTTTGGTTGGGAAGAGAAAGGGACAATACAACTAATAGAGTACACGAATTTAATGATTTCGGATGTCATTCATGCTATGAATTGAAGCTTCAGAATTACTAGCCATAAAAAGGTAAATGTAAGAGCATGTTAGGGAGAGTTTTTTTCAAGTGAAGAAAATATGGACGTTAAACATCAATGATTATCATCACCAATCCTTAATAAAATAAGATTTTGAACTTCGAAAACCGTGTATATGGAGAAATCCTATCATATTATAGAATTTATCTATTCTACCAGATTTTGGTTCACAGATTTTGTACAGATTTATTAGAATTTATCTACTCTACCAGATTTTGGTTCACAGAATTTGTACAGATTATCTCACATGAGGTGGATCCCGAGGACCCCCTCATTAAAAAACTCCCCCAAAAATGTTAAAACACCCACCCACCCTATCTCACATTTTACTGACCTGGCACAGCAACTCGGTTGTATATTATAATATATATAAGGGTAAAAGATATATTTTTACGAAAAATAAGTGCAAAAAGAAAGAGAAAAACAGTGGAATACGCACGATATATGGGCTCTGCGGAGCCTCCTATGAGATGGCAAGCCATTTCTATCACAGTCTCGCCAGATTTAAGGGTAATTGGGGACTCCACCTTCTCGTTCTCTTTTGGAAGTGTACACGTAAAGGTTCTCAACTGAAATTTGTATTTTCAAAGTTAGAAAAAGTAAAGAGAATTCTTGCCTTCAATCAAGACTTGGTTCTAAGAGTCTCGACTTCTGATCAACTCAAACCAACGTGCCTTTGGATGGAAACTGTCCAAGTATCCTTATGTCGTACCAAAAATTTCATAGCTATTTGGATTTAAAGGTTTGAAACAACACTGCATATTTTTGAGAGATTTGGGAGCTCTGTTGCAAAATTCCCTCAAAATATCTATAAATTATTAAGGGTGGTTATATAACGACTACAATTTTTATTCGATACATCACATTTTAATTGCAATTAAACTCTTCAATTTTTGCTTATTATACTAATTATTTTCTTAATCTTTTTTCGTCTATTTCTTATTTCATCCTTCCATTAATTAATAAATCTCACCCTTGATAATGATCTATATCAAAATATTTTTTTATGTTTTGAAATTATGGAAAAATATTTTTCGTACTTTTTTTTTTTTTTTTTTAAATATGATGAAAAAATAAGTTGTTTTACGTCATTTTTTCAATAGACTTTTGTGCATAGAACTGTTATAAAATACAAAATATGTTTCAACTTACATAAAATTTAAGATAAGAATAACATGAAAATCGGTAAAGACATAAGTGCTATAATGAGCAAAGATGACAAACCTTAAGTGCAATACAAAAAAGTGGAGTAAAAAATAAATAGCCCAAATTCAATCCATAACCTAAGTTCCCAATTCCCAAGCCCAACTAATTAAAACCCAATTCCCAAACTGGTTTCTGCATAATGCATGTTTACTTATTTTGTCTAGTGTAAAATTTTAATTTATCATTGAAATGAAGATGTTGGGATTGTGATTTGTGACTGGTGCATTGTGAATGACAGAAGTGAGAAGACCAGAAGATGATTTCGTCATTTTGTGTGTTCAATCCTAATAAATCTTATTATTGAATATTTGAATTTAAGAATTAAGTAGAGTAGTTGCTGTTAGTTTGTGTAATTGTGTTAGTTATTGAATATTTGAATTCAAGANTATTTTGGTACTAAAAATTGTCGTTTTAAATTATCTTATTTAAAAAAAAAAATTCGGTCCACCCCCCGTATTTTTGCCCTCCCCAACTAAAAATCCTGGCTACATCCCTATCCCCGCCGTCAATAATTTGTTCGGCCATCAATTGCGATTTCCTCCTACTCGTTGATTGGTATTACTCTCAGATGAGTTGCTTAATTGCACCGAGGTTGAGTTCAATGCAACAACTAGAAACATTTGTGCTACCGAGGAATGGTAGTGTCGAAAAAGAAGACCGTTCTCTGCCTCTAGTCACTTGTACTCTATGCATATTCAACTATGCGACTATTCAAATTTTTGTTTTCCGTTTTCATGTATATACACTTCATTGTGTGTTGGGATGTTAATTGGACACAATGTGTTCTATTCTTTCACCCTCTTATTGCCCGTCTAGGATCTATAATATTTCAGTGGACATAATTAGCAAGGTCCACCATTGTTTATAAACTGTGAATGTGATTGCTTGTGTCCATCTAGTTTTTCCATCTGGTTTTACACATCGTGCATGCTTAGGAGTTTCCACACGTGTTTTGCAATTTGAATTTTTTGTCAATGTACGCTCTCTCTCTGTATAGGTGTAAAACCCACATCTTGACGTTGTTTGCACGTAATTTCTTCCATTCATTGATTCCGTTAGACGTTGGAATTTGAAGAAAATTTCCTATTTCCAAATTATTTCGTTTCGGGAAACAGAGATTTCTTAATTTCTATGCTCGTAAAAAGGTCAAAAAATACGCGTCCATTTTTTTTTAATTTTTGCGTTCAGCTGTATCACTTTGGTTTTGCAATGATGATGAATTAGCACAATATGGCACAAAACAAGTTTTGACACGTGCATGATTGGAAAAAATGGTTGCAAGTAATACAAGCCTGTGTCAAATTAATGGGAGTTGAAAAGTCAAATTTTAACATTTCAAATTTATTGATAGTTACAGATTCCACTTTGCTAATACCTAAGGAAATCTAGCGTTTGAAAAAATTTGATTTTCCGTCAACTTGCAAAGAGATAAAGCTGCTGCTCTTTGTGCAAATTTCCATAAAGTAACGATACTGACGAAGGCAAAAGTCCATTTTACCCTGTTGTTACTGCATGTGAATAAGTTGTAGACGATGAATGGAGGGCGAAATTGATAATTACTCCCAACAATACATAATGGGCACAATAAATATTCTGAATCATGTCAGACATTATATTATAAACAAATGATATTCAGACAGCTATATTGTTTTTTTTTTACTTTTCTATGAAATGTTTTACTGCTTTTACATATATAATTCACGTGTTTGGTAGAGATTAAAATCAGATTAAAATTAAAAAATTAACCGTTATTGATGATTTTTATTAGACGAGTGAGACTCAGTAACAACTAAATTTTCAATTTTAATTGGATTTTGAGCCTACCAAACAGGCCGCCTTATTTGATCCATATATACATTCTTTCAATATTCATTTTCAATCACATAATTTTCAATAAAATAATATTAGATACGAATTCAAATTTTTATTTTTTTTAATCACGTGTTTTTATCACTTCACTATTTAAAAACATTATTTTGCCTATGTTTGACACCCATTTTGGGAGAAAAATTGATTTTTGAATAGTGATTGATGGAAGAATGTGTGGTTAAGAAGTAAGGAAAATTTTTAGATTTGTGTGTAATATTATTTTATTGATAGAATGTGTGGTTGAAATGAAGAAAGAAAATGAGAATGGAAAAGAAATGAATAATGGGTAATGTTGTCAATAGAAATGACTAGGTGAGGGCAAATGCGTCCAACAAATTTTCAACGGTCCAACAAAGGAAAATTAAAGTCTCACAAAACATGTTTAATTTTTGCATTTTTTATATTTGATTTTTACTGTAGATTAATGAGATTTTGTAAAAGGA
>CAIGRF010294733.1:10044-28301 GCA_903798235.1 Fraxinus ornus | reverse complement strand
AAAATAATTTGTGACATATAAAATTTCTAATTTATGACCGAAATATAATATGTAACTAATTAAATCGTTATTTAGTGGCCAAATTATATAGATTTGTGACCTTAATATATTTAATTAATAAAATATATAATTAATTAATTTAATCATAAATAAATTTTAACTAGCATGTGATTTTTGAAATTTGAAACATTTGTTTTTAGTTTTGAAATAGGCGATCTTTAATCTCCTATTTATGAATTTTTCTCAAGAAATTAACGAGGCTCACATTTTGGGCTGATTGGGTGGGTTAATTTGTTTTGGGCCGAGCCTCTATACCATTTGTTTTTCAATTTTTAGTTGGCAGACGGCCAGGGCTAACCGCCGCTGTTCTGCTATTAGTACTTCTGATTTGCTTGCTTTCGGCCATCTTCGGCGTCTCACCTTCAGGGAAAGAACGCTTTATACCTAAGTCCGGCGTACTTAGTTCTTGAAAAAATGGCAGGAAACTCTATTTCAGCACAGCTACAGGCTCTGAAATCTCTCTCCAACGTGCACGCCGATTCTGAACCCCTCAAAAAGCCGTTCACTCGCCCCTCACTAATATTCGACCCCAAAAAGGCCGCTGATATCGACCTTGACGCTATCCTCAACATTGCCCTCTCTGGTATTAGCATCTCAAATTTCTTAATTGAAAAACCTCTAGCTGTTTATTTTTTTCTAATATTTTTTTTTTATTACTAGGCTTGGAGGTTTTAATAGATAAGGAAGAGAGGTTTAGGAACTACAGGAATGATTTGTTTAGTTACAAGAGTAAGGAGCTTGACAGGGAATTGTTGGGGATTGAGGATAATGACGGAATTAATGCATCAATTAGCTCGTATTTACGGTTACTATCAGGGTATTTGGAATTGAGTTCTGCTGTGAACACGCTGGAGTATTTAATCCGTAGATACAAGTATGTACTTTTCCTCCTTATTTTGTTGGTGATCACGATAAGTTTCACCTACTTGCTTGTTCAGAATCTTTTATAACTTTTTGATATTCAAAGGTTGGCTTTTGGTGGTTGTAGGGTTCATTTATACAATACCGAGGAGCTAATTTTATGTGCATTGCCATATCATGAGACTCACGTGTTTGTTCAAATAGTGCAATTAATTAACGCAGGGTAAGTCTTTTTTCTTTTGTGAGTTCATTAGTACCAGAAACTCTTTTGTTTGGATATTGTAAATTTTGGTTCTTGCTTCTTTGGATATTGTTTCTTTCATTGAAATTTTGTTAATTGATAACATGATCATGCCTCTGAACTAAATTTGTCACACACAACCCCTGAGCATGCAATCTAATCTCTACTTGATTTATGTTGGTGGTGCAGAAACAGCAGATGGAAATTTCTCGATGGAGTTAAAACATCGGGTGCTCCACTGCCCAGGCTTGTCATTGTACAACAGTGTATCCGAGATATGGGGGTTTTGGAGGCTATATGTAATTATGTAAGAGTTTATTATTAGCAGCATTTTCTTCTGTTTTCCTTGTTCCTATCCTGATTGCCTGAAAGTTTTTAAATTTTTAAGGCTACACCCGTAAAGAAGATTCACCCATCAAAAGTCGTGACTGGGTTCTGCACAGCAGTCATTTTTGAGGTTTTAAGAGAAGTGACTATTGATAGTGATGTTGTGAAGAGGATTCTTCCATATTTGAATTCTGGACTTCAACCTGGTGCCAAAGGATCGAATCAGAAGGTCAAATTCAAATTTGTAATTTTTATGTTTGTTATTTTTCTGACCATAATTTGGCAGATTTTATATCTTGTGCTTCTAGCTGATTGATGGAACAATAACTTATTTATTTTCTTTATAGGCTGGTGCTCTAATTATTGTTACTTTACTAGCCCAAAAGGTGGCTCTGTCGCCAAATGTCGTTAAAAGCCTAATGCGTTCAATTGCTGACATAGTCAGGGCAGATGTAAACGAATCAGCTGACTTGCAATGTGTCCGCATGTCATTTATGGCCCTAATCAACTTTGTTCAGGTATTGCTTTATGATTTCACCTTGGCATGTGAGTATTACATGTTTTTTACTTCCACAAGTCATGACTTCGACCATGATGCATTATGAGTTTATTGCTAATAGTTTCTGCGGTAGTATGCACCTATAGCTTGTGCGGCATAATTACTTGTATCAATTGTGTCCTTATGTTTCTTTGAACTTGATTTCTAGCTTCAATCAGTGTTAATTATCCCAAGGAAGACTCTGGATGTACTAACTGAAATCAGGTGGGGCCTTGCTATCACCATATGAACTTTCATATGCACAATCTTGCACTTTCAGCATTCTCTTTATCTGGTAATTTATATTTTCTCATAGTAGTTCTATATCTTCCATTTCTTGTTTTGAATTTGAAGGGATATTACGGGGATCCTTTTGGGACTGACCAAGGATTACAATATTGACAAATTCCTGGCTGTGTTTCTAGACTCCCTTCTTGAGCACAGGTTTGGGAATTCCATTTTTTAACTATGTAGATTATTCTCCATCTGTATTTTCTTGCTGAACTAAATATCTTATATTTGCAGCTTTTCTGATGATCTCTGTCATTCTACTTTATTATCAATGATAGAGACAATTCCTTTGAAAGGCCAAGTTAATCATATAGTCTCTAAGATGCTTAATACGTGCATGAGGATATCCTTTGACAAGAAAGATTGGGCATCTTCTGAATCAGGTTTGTCTGTTTTTACTTAGTTGTTTAAAGCATGCACCCTAGCTCTTTTTTAGTTTTGAACTGCAGAGCATATATAAACAGCACAAAAGTTCAAGGTGACCAAGCACAGAATACAAATGCTTACCTTTGAGCTTTTTTGATTGCATCTGAATTACTTACATTTTTTTAGATTCTGCTCAATGTTATGGTGAAATTATATGATGCTTGATTATTTTAGTTGAAATTGCTCAGTTCTGAATTTTGTCAAATATGACGTCACGTGGAGAATTTTCATTCAGAATATAATAGGCGGTTTACTTTGATGAAGCTTAGATTTGTGCTTGAGGCCGAAAAATCCTTGGTGTGTCCATGCTCTTAGCAGATGTAGTCAGTGGCAGAGCCATGGCTGTGAATCAGTGGGCAAATTTCCATTTATAGTATAATATTTGCTTCATTTTGATGAAGCTTTACTTTATGCTTGAGGCCAAAAAAGGTCCTTGGTGTGTCCATGCTCTTAGCACATATAGCGAGTGGTGGAGCTACAACATGGAATCAGTGTGAGCAAAATTTAACTGAGGAAAAAAATTTCAAACACAAAATATAATAATATTAAATAATAAAATTATCAAAATAAAAATGTCCTATTACAAAAAATGTATTTCAAATTCATTGCAGGCCTATGACCCAATTGGACCCCACCTCCCTCTGCCACTGCATCTAGTAACTATTGTTCCCCTAGGGCTCTAACTTATGAATTGTTTATATTGCTTTTGCATATGTTTAGTAGCTGCGAATATGCATACATGCATCCAGATGGTTGAATAAAACTCTTCTTTGTACTGATATCCTGGCTTATTGTCTTATTCGCCACTGTGGAACTCTCATCAGGAAGCCGTGCCAGGAAGATACTGGATTCTGTTCACAAAAACTACCAATTTGAATCAGGTGCAGCCATTCACAGATTCTTGAAGGTTTGTTCTTCTTGCTTCTTTGCACTTGTTTCCTTAATGTTTCGAATGCTGCTACTTATTTATGATTTTTTTCCTGGCTTTTTATAGGAGGCCAAAATGAAGTCCAAAAATGATAGTTCGAGCTATGATATACTATGCAAGATATTTGATGGAATTTTGCATTTAGCAAATGGAATATCTGATTTGAAACTTTTGTTTGCTCTGGAACATCCAGAGGTATTTTCTTTGAATTTGTTTAACTTTTATTTCATTACATTACTGTTAATGTTAATGCATTATTACCTATGAAGCTTGGGCACTCCCACTGAGGTGGCGTGACTGCCTCGTTGGAACACACATTTCAATAGGAAAGTAGTCTTGAGCTTCAAAATATAACTCTCTTGCCCCTAAATTTCCCTCCTGTTTCTCTCTCCACACCACCTGTGTCAGCAGTTAGGGCTACTTTCCCTAATTTCCCAGTCTTCTCCATAGAATCCCTCAATACTTGTATCTCTCCTGCATCCCTAACCCCTTAGGCATCATTCAGGCAACACTGAAAAGGTAAAAGATACCATGACTGTTAAGCCCTACCTACAATGAAGTAGTGTATGATTGGCATCTTCCGGCGAGCCAAAGAGAAGTTGTAGCATCGAGCTATTAAGGAGTAACTGTGTTGAAGCTTAGAACTCAGAGCTGCTGTTAACACCTAAAGAACCACTTAACATGGATTTTTCTACTAAGAGAGATTTCAACGATAGAAATAAAAAGAGAAATGTCTAGATCTCATCAAGGGATATTTGAAGACTTTTGGTAGAGCAAGCTAAAAATCAAGACCTGTAGAAGTTTAGAACTTGCTGCTAAATTTCGCTTCAGGAAATTTGAGCCAAATTTGGCAATGTTTTGCCTTGTGATCTTCTAGTGAAGTTCCAGAGAGACTACCTTTTCGTTTCTCCCTCTCTTTGTCTCTGTTTTATTTTTCTTTCACAGTCCACAGACATCTGCCTTTTATGGTATCTTGAGAATCCCACTAACTCCTTTTGTTTGACAAAGATGATGGGCCTTAAGCTCTTCATAGCACAATAAATGTGGCATACAATCTTTTAATTGCATCTCCTTCTCCATTGGAAATCTCCATCACCATTTACTTAGCAAAGCTTCATAAAAAGTTTCACCTCATGTTTTACAGTGTATACTTATTCTAGGACGAATTTAGGTGTGATATTCAATTATATTTCCTCCAATGGACATTCCATTTGATTTTGTCCAGGTCGAGGTTCGGAGGTTAGTGCTCTCGAGCTTGGATGTTGACGGCATTATGAGGGAGAGAGCTGCTGGCTCTAAGGTAGTGCCTGATTTATTCTACTTAGATTATTGTGGTACTTCAAACTTTCTTGATGGCTGTTTATTCTGATTTACTCACAATTTGTTTTGCCTTTTTGTGTTTGGATCCATCAGTAGTGGCGTGACTGACTTTATTTGTATAAGTGGTGTCTAAGCCTATGTTTGGCTCATGTTTATAAACACTCACTTTTTTTCACACATTTCGAGAGATTCACAAGTAGTATCCACTTATCCACTACTCGTTTCTATCTATATATAATTTAAACCGCTTATAAACGCTTCTCAAACATGCTTTAAATTAGTGAAGTTTGCTTCTCAATTTTCACTTCCTTTGTACAATATTGAGTGTTAGAATTTGTTGACATCTGGTCGTTGTAAGTTCTTTCTTAAACTTGATTCCTAAAGTGGGTTTTCTCTATGTCCAGAAATTTGTCGCCATTCGAGATGCAATACTGCGGCAGCTTTATGACGACGACCTAAGTGTTGTCCTTGCTGTTCTGAATTTAAAGAATTTGTCCGAAATAATAAGTTCTTCACTTCTGATTGAAGCACTCCAACATGTGCTTCAGAGGTGCAGTGAGATCTTATTGTCAAGTAAGTATGCTGTTGAACTCTAGCATTCTAACTTTGGGTCTATTCTTTTGCTCGAAACTGAATTTTGAGAGCTTCTGTCAGAATTCAAACGCCATGACAATTAACTTAAGATGATGTCGATCTATCTGAGCTCTAAACACAATCAACTTATGAAATTAAGAATACAATGGAATTCAGCAATCACATAGTCTAATATATCAGGAGAATTTACCAGTTTTAATCTTCCTTAATCTTGCTTATTCTGCTTGTTGGATACGGTGCTACCCTCTTATATAAAACAACATTAACTGCAAAGGATGTCTGCTATATCTGTATATCCTACATTACTTCATATGAGTATGAACTGAAATCATAAATGTTGCTAAGTCCTTACATTTTTAAGGAGCCAGCAAATAAACTGGGCTTGAGCTAATTTTTGGTTGGTACATTAAATACCCACTGCATGCAAAAGGATCAAGTAATATTTAATGTGGAACTAATAAAATGGAAAGATATCCAGTTGTCAAGAAGGGTTCCCAACATGTATCCCACCTCTGTAAAAACACTTGAATATTAGTCATGAGATATTCCAACCACAAGAAAAGTACAAGGACCGTCACTGTTAGGGAAAAGGTTGCAACGGACAGGTTCAAAATCACCAGTACATGAATTCTGTAAGCCATCATTTTAAATAAACCGGTCTTTTACCATTAAATGCAAAGCTAACTTGAATCAATCAATGAATGAAAAAACCTGCTTACCAGGAAAGGGAGGACAAGTTTTGAGGACTTCTTCCATCAAATCCTATCATCATCGCACATATATTCAATCTATTATCATTCGCTGCTCCTTACAGGTTCATTAAATAACACCTCTCTACCTTGCAATGCTGCTGTGTTGTGCCTGCAACAACTGATTACGAGTTTCAAAGATCTTGAAGAACATGCATCGAGCTTAGCAATGTTAATTTTCCCATTAATCCTAATTCACCCCAAGGTTCCTTTATTTGGACTACTTTACATTATTTCCTCTTTAATGGGAAGTTCGGGATGTTTTTATTCATGATATTTGCTTGACTTGCTGTTTTATATGTTCTTGCTGCCTAATCAGACCTGGAGATTGAATCTGAAGGCATTGGAATTAGCTAAGGAGTTAAACTGGTCTCTTTACAGGAATCTTGTCGATCTTTCTGGTCGACACAAGGTAAGTTGATTTTCCATAGGCAAGCTTTTATAAATCCCTTGTATTTGGATCCCTAGCATTGGAACGTTTGAAGGATGGATTTCCACTCTTGATTTCAAATTCTAATAATGATGTGTCCAATATTCCTTTAGTAGATTCTCTCATGTCTCAGACCTAAAATCTTCTATCTTCCTTGGACAGTCTTTCTTATAGCCATTGAAAATGAATTTTGATTCGTTTCTTTTTATTTTCATGGCCTATCCTATTGATTTTTATGAAACTCACAAATTCTGATCTGAGACCCATATTTATTCCTGACATTTAAATTGATTATGAAGTTGGAGATATGCACTGTACACATGCTTCTTGTTTCTTTTTTCTACAGTTTATTGTACAACCTTCCTTAACCTTCGTGTTAAAATAAAGGTTATTGCGATGAGTTGTCAACCACTAGCATCTTAGTGAAAATAGGTGTTTATAAGCAACTTAATCATTAATCACATTGTAGACCTATAGTGTCAATGTGGAATTTTAATGTAATGTGTCAATGAGTAGTGAATTGCTGTTATGTGTATCGGATCAGCTTATCAGAATGTGGATCTGACATTCACATCCATAAAATTGCAGTAGAAGGTGCTATTGTGTATGGAAAGTAGCAATGTATAGATAAGATATATTGAGAGGGACCTTAGTTCTCCAAGGGTAATTATGTCCTGTTAAAAAGAAGTTATATAGCTAGCAGGGGAAATATATATATATAGAGCTTTTGGCCCAAAATCTACAATCTTTGGCGAGTATATTATGTGGAGAATTGTGCAGAAAAGAATCTTTTTTGGATTCAGTCCCTCGTTAGAAAAAATATTAGGATTGCCAGCCTTATCATCACCAAGCGAGATGAAATCGTGTTAATCCGTCTGTTTCAAAGCTTCCAGGTACAGATTTTCATTGGAATTCTCATTGGAGTCTTGTATTTCCATCCATTGTAGTATAGGTCCTATAGGATTGCCAGCCTTATCATCAATAAACTAAGAGTTATGATTGTGGAGATCAAGGTAGCTCTAAAAAGGATGGTAGTTGGTAAGACTGGGTAACTAGATGGCATATTTGTTTAGATTCAGAAGCGTTTTGGAAAATTTGTAGTTTCATGATCAGCAAGAAAAATTTAACGAAGAAGATGCTGAATGAGTGGATATCTAGTACATTAGTTCCCATTTCTTAGATATGGGTGATATCCATGATTTCCTATCATGGCATTAAATCAGTGAGACTGAGTTATTGAGAGGACTACTCCAAGAGAGTCTTGTGAGATTTGAATTACCAATATTTGTTTTAATCATGGATAAGCTAAAGGTAACTGAGTTGATGGATTTGTAGACAACATTTTCTTATAGTACGAGACTTGAGAAGTTTCTATATTGTAGTTTGGTTGCCACAACTACGTATGCATGCTTGTTTACCTTTATTTTGGATTGCTTGTCACAACTGCATGCATTAGGCTTCATTTAAATTGGTTTTTTAGGGTATGTGTATATACGTATAGGTGCAAGTGTTTTCATATGTTTGTGTACAGAAATATACTTCTGAAACATACTGGCATTACATATTTTCATCGAAAAGAATGATTTAGAGATTATTTAGTCACCAAAAATAATGTCCATATGGAAGTACTATCTGAATACTGTTTTCTGAAAAGCAATTATTTGAAAAATAATCAATGCTCATCTTATTTTAACAGTTCTGGCATATCTTCTGTTATTTGAATTCTGATCTTGAACTAATGCAGAAATTGGATCCTGGACGGATATCTTCTGTTAATATGGGGAATATCAGTAGGTTAGCAGAGACATTCTTATTGAACCCTGAGGGGTACATGCCGTGGCTTGCTAAATGTTACAATGCCCAAATGCAGTCAAAGAAATTGTTCTTCTCGATTTTGTTGCAGTCACTAATGGTGTCAGAAATTGGTAAATTTTCTATTTCCCCTCTTTTTAACTAATGTGCCCGCCCTCCTACCCACCTTCCCTTGCGACCTAAATTGGAAAGCAGATCTAGAACAATTAATGTGTGTGATCATGTTCTTCTGTTAATGTCAATTGCTATTTATTCTTTTCTTTTTTTTTTCCCCCAAAATCTTTACTAAAAAGGAAGAAAAGTTTGGTTAGGACTTCTACCCACTTTATCATTTTTCAGGAAGGTATAGATCAGCTGCTTCAAGCTATCTATTTTTATAACCATAGAAAATTTTGTTTGGTTGCCGTAGAGGCACAGCTATCATATTGGTAATATGTCAAAGCAATATTCATTGTGTATGGTAATGGGATATCAAGCAGTGTTCCTTGATAGGGGTCTACTTGGCGAAAGAAAACCTCCCAATTTGCTTTTAAAGAGACTACTAGATGTGTTTTTGCATAGTTTCCATGGATTCCATTTTCACACTTTTTTTGTTAAGTAGCCTAATTATTGTTGAGAATTAAGACCATGCTGCCACTGCTGGTTGGCAGCCCAATATTCTTGGACTTGTTTTCTCTCTCTTTTAATACTCGTAGTTTTCATTAGAAACAAGTTTTTTCCCCTTAACTTTATCTGGATTTGGAAATGGAACCAAAAAGGTTTTCATGCTCTCTGTCAATGTGCCTGTTGTATCAGCAACTTTAATTATGGCCCCCACGCTTTACTCTTCTAATTTTATAAAAGCTTCTGTATATTTAAGGAGTTGTTTCTCGTTTCTTTAGACGTTTTCTTTTGAAATTTATGGGTTTATTTCTAGATTGACATTTGGTATGCGATGATAGTCGCATTGATGCTTTCAAGGTATTGTGCGTGTTTAAAATGTTTTCTTTTCATACATTGTGGGACATCGATGTCATAATGCCTTTTTTTTCATTTTCCTTGTAGATTTTGAACAGTTTTCTCTGCTATTTGATTCCTGCTTTCCAATTCTCAGAAAGGAGTGGGGAATGCTAGAGTCTGTGGGGATATCATCAGAGCAGGTACAGTGGGTTTATTGTTTACCGATGAAACACTCAACTACATCTGTTTTGCGTGTGCCTGAAATTGAATTGTATGATAGCAGTCAAACAAAAGAATTCTGGATGAGGATTGCTTAAGAATCTTAGAACATGCATCTGACACCAACATGAAAGACCCAAATGTGGAGATTCTTACTTGCTTGTTTTGGAGGCTACTAGAAGCATTTATTGCAACAGCACCTGAGGACACGTCTTTGGTTGGTGACTCCTGATTTATATTTTTATATAGGTTTTGTTCCGCTATGAATGCTACAACTGTGATCCACCATTTGTTGCAGGATAAGAAGGGGAAGTGGCTATGCATGCTTCAGGATTTATTTTTTTTCTTTGCATCCAACTCCAAAGACATTTTCAAGAAGCATGTGGAATACCTTGTTACAAAGTGCAAGATCTCACCATTTCAAATGATGTTGAAACTTTTTACTGAAGAAGGTTTGGTTATGCCAGCGTCATTAATTTTCCTTTTGCCATTTTTGGATTACTTGTTTTTGTAGTTCTATTGTAAATTGTCCTGGATTACATGATGATTTTGTGATTCTATGTTGAGCATTTAATATCAATTTGTATTGAAGTAGAAACACTGACTTTATTTTTATTAATATTTTGAATAAATGATTTCTTAATTTGAAGACTTAATAAATTCTTTTTGAGTGCCAGGTTTAACCTGGAATGCCATGAGATCTTTTTCAATATGATATTGGACTATAAAAAATAAATATACAGTTTTGAACTGGGGATGGATGGTAACATGTAATTAGACATGAGCTGCACAGTTGTGCAAGGACGGGTCTGCACAATTAGACCAAGGCCTCAATGGCTGACTGCTAAGAACATTTTACAATGTATGGATGGTTATCTGGAGGTGTATTTCATTGTGTTGTGTTAAATTATAGTTTTATTCTATTCTCATCTATGCTATGTCTCTTAAGGTTTTCATTAAACATTATCTTTTTAATTAATATTTCATCAGTTTAGTTTTCTGACTTCTAATGAAAGGACCTTTTATTTGATTTCTCAATAAAGATGCCTGGTTGCGAAGCTTATCAGGGGGATTTATTTATTTGCGTTCACACCTTTTGGAAAGATGATAAAAAATTGTGTCTTTCAGTAAGATTCTGTTATCTCATTGTCTTTTCCTGCTTGGTTCTTTAAATTTTCAGGTGTTCCATCTGCTGTTCAGGCTGAGAGTCTGTGTTATTTCTCAAATCTTTGTTCTCAGACAGATGAGGGCTCATCCCTTCAGCTCCTTGCCGAATTTCCTGCGATTCTTGTTCCACTTTCAAGTGATAATCAGGTTCTCGAACTTTGTTCTCTTTTTCCTCAATTTTTGGTTGATTGTTTCATTAGCCAAAACTACTGATACTTATAATTCTTCTCTTCTCAAGAATACTGATGTTTCGGTAAGCCTTTTGATAATTTGTTAAATATATTTTATAAGCATGTCATTAACTAGAACTGTATGATCTTTTTTATCTAGAATGTACGAGTTGCTGCCATGAGCTGCATTGAAGAGCTATCTAAAGTGTGGTCCCGTACTAGCGACTCAAGATCCAATAGTGGTATTGTCCATTTAAATTTGTAAACAACTGCTTCCACATTTTTACCGGCCTTCCTAAATGAGAAAAATTGCAGGAAATGATGGAGTCTGGTTGCATTTTCTTGGGGAGCTGTTAGACTTGCTGATTCAGCAGAAGAAGCTGATATTATCTGACAGAAATCTTCTTGCCTCTTTCTTCACATCTCTGCTCAGTTCCTCAGCTCATAGCTTTTTGGTGCAACATGCTATTGGAAATAGGTTATCCTTTGAATTTTAATTCTCTTATTACCTAGTTAAACAGTGAAAACTTTCTTCGTGTTTGAAGTCAATTCCTTGATTGATGAGGTTTGTTTAATGCTAATGCGTTTTGACTAAATGATTTGTGAATCATCTGTTGCTGATTATGGGATTTGTTCCTTTTTTTTTTTTATTTCACTATATTCATATACTTCTAGTTAATGGAAGTAGACCACTTATAGGACGAGGGAGCCGTGACCCTTCTATCTTCTTATATGTCCCCCACACTCTACACTTGACCAACGATGGTTCTATGCGGGCTTCTTTTTCCTCCCTTATCTTCATTGTTATGCAGACGTTAATGCTGTCTGTTCCCGCATAATCGTTGTGTTTTGAAAAACTCTATGATATTTATTAATTGTTTGGTTAGAAAGTTGACCCACACTGCTTAACCATCTTATTTGGTTGCTTAGTATTATGTACTTCTGTAGTGATGTTATGTAACTCAGATTCCAAATAGTTTTTATGGAATCATCAAAGTAATCACAAATTTGCGGCCAATCCATTTAATGACTTTCTTGACATGACTTTTTAGATTTGATCAATCCACCAAAGATGAGATCCTGGTTTTCATGCTCGGCTGCACTCTAGGGCTTTCTGCTTATGCAAAGGTTAGTCTTTATAAAGTAATCTTCAGCTTGATAGTTGCTTTGGTCCAGTTTGTAGTATTCATGGAGAGAAGATGTAGCAGATGTATATTTGTACCTGCAGCTTATTAATGTACACTGATGTGCACTTTCGTACCAAGTTCTGACTCAAGTGGGCGAAGGGACACAGTTCAATTCATATTCTCATTTTCATGGCTTCTGAAGATTCTTACAGTTTTATGCATATTTTTATTTTCATGGCAGTTGAAGATTTTTTCTTTACTCAAAGGTTTGGGAAGTAATATTATGTGTGTTGCGGGAGTGAGATCATTATTAAATGATCTTTTAGAAAGACGTCATCAATATCATCTTGCGAACAACAGAGTATGTGATAAATTGTCAAAAATTGAAGTTGACATCTTGTGCCTTTTGCTCGAGGTAAATCCCTAAATTTGTTTCTCTTTCTTGTCTATCTTTTGCAAGATCATTTTTCGTATACATTATGTATTGTTCATAAAATAAATAGGACATAAGTGTCTTTATCCATGTTTTAGAGCTGTACTAGGCACACTTCATCATATGGCGGACACGATTTTGAAGTTCCTATATCAAAGGTTTTGCAGGTCAGCAACTTGGTAGCATCCTTTCTGATTGATGTAAATTCATTTTGACTTACTAGTATCTTACTATTTTCTGCACTTCCAGTTAAATGGCATATACACTGAAGATTCTGCTGTTGTGGAGCCCTGTATTACAACTTTAAACAATCTGAGCTCTTCCTTGTATGGAGATATGAGGACCGAAACTCAGGTTGAGTTCGTTTTCAGCTATTCATCAGTAATATGATATATGTGCTATGAGAACTAGAAAATGAAATATGGTAGGGACAGAGAACCATCATATTACCTGATGATGCCTTTCTTGGTCCCTATACCATCTGTATAACTGATAACGCTAGCTCATGAAGATGAAGAGGATGACAGAACCTTACAAGTTTTAGCATGCTAAGTAGGAAGATCTGCTTACAAATAAAATGAAAAATTAAGCACCAGAGCACAAAACGTGGCTTTGTCTTGTCAATCCAACTGCTAATCCATTTTGTTGGCTGGGTAAGCTATTTGACTGTTAAGGAGGAGATTTGATAAGTGAGTAACATCTTATGTTTCGCACTTTGGAAGTTCAACTGGGTGTGATGGCTTAGGGGTATTTTGGCTTTTTGTTTCCATTGTTTGAGCACAAGGTAGAAAGAGTCATAGGCTTGTCAAAGGCTTCAGCTTCTGTTTGCTTCATTGGCTATTAAGTTGGCACAGTTATATCTTTGCTGAATTACATGTTGGATAACCCTTCATGACCGTTCGAAGGTTTCTACATTTCTCTACAATGACTTGTAGCATGTGCATGGAGTTTACTCCTTTTCCATCAACTTGGTGGTGACTTGGGAATCGTTTTCAAGAATGTATTTGCTCATCTTATTTCAAGCGTCACTTGAAGGTCTCATTTTGTATTTCAAAACTCTGCCACTGTACTTGCAATGCCAATTTTCCCATCACGTCCTCCTTTGCAGCAACCAACTTCATTCCTAAGCAAACAACCAAAACTGGCGACTTCTTGATTTCCTCAGGCTCTTTCATTCATGTAAGTTTGGTACCTAGGGGAGGAAAAAACATCCAATATTCTAGAACCTTGCACTTTTCCATTATTCTTCTCTTAAAAGGCTGTTAGGTACCTGTGCACAAATTATGAAGCCAAGAATAGAGTACATTTGTATTTGTATTGCTGAATCAAATGAAATGGAATTGCATATATTTGAACATGTACTCTCTCTCCCCTGGGCCATCCTTTCACCCAAGTCTAGGTAATAATGCTGAAAATCTGGAATTTGTGTATTTTGCTTGTCAATTCACCCTAAGTTAATTGTTTATGCCTAAAACAAGTATGAAATTGATTAAATCATGGAACTACATTGGTTTAGTTGTACTTAAGAACTTCTTCACTTAATCTTATATCTTGGTTTTAGATAATATTAGGTGAAGTGGGTATTTCACATTTCAAGATCCTTTTAACGTTCTAGCTAATATGGTTGCACATTGGAATTTTTAAACAATAGCCCATATGTGGGTGTCATAATTTTTCTTTATGATGGTGTATTCTGTCCTGAATCTCCTGAGAAGAAAACTACGTACTAATCTTTCTTCAACTTAATTATTGTGCTTTAATTTATGGTTTCTATGTTTTACATCATATATTACTAGAATTTGGCAGAATATATTTTTATATTGTTATAGTATTTTGTACCTGGAATTCATTTCTAATCATGTTTTAACAGGAACTTATCTTCCAAAATATTTTGATTCTGTTTCGGAGCGCCATGGGTGATATACAAAATGCAGCTAGAGAGGCCTTGATGCGAATTCATGTTTGTGCCGTCTTCTCTGTTACTTTTTTAATTTGTGTGGATAATTTTATGCCAGATTTTTGTTCGATTGCCTACTTCTAAGCTATGTTTGAATCTGTTAGACAAATGTTTGTATGTAAAAATAACATTAATTCTGTTTACTATCAGACCTGCTTATATGGTCTTGCGAGTTATTTTTGAACTATTGTAGAGTTATACTGTTATTTAACCTATAGCATACTAGCCTTCTGTAAGAAGTTCTTGCTGCCATCCATCTGTATATTATAGTTTTCAAGTCCAATATGCATCTGTCCCTTGCTCCTGTAATATCTTCTTAGCCTTTCTTGTCGTAATGTCTGCTATGGTGTTTTAACATCAAATCTCATGATACTTGGAAACTTTATTAGATTTTACACTTCTACTACAGACACTTAAATAGGTTTGCCCAGAGATTGGTTAAGGATGACTTAAGGTAGATTTTCCAATTATTGTGCTACGGGAGTGCATGCGGAATTAAATAAATGATAATTTGTTATCAATGTATAGCCTCTTTTACATAAGACCAGTTCTCCTTGAAACTTATTCTGATTGTTAGGGTGCAACTTATTCTATTACAGATGCGTGATATCAAATAAACACAAGTTGCACATATGTATCGTTCCGTAATAATGATATTCAGAAAATGGATTGAACAAAGTTGTTATTTTTGGTGGTTGGGTGATTTAATTCAACGTACCTGTTTAGTTGGGACATTGTACAATGCCTTCATCGGCAAAGCAGCTTTTGGAGTATTAGAACCTTATGTTGTATGTCCATCTGTGGCGGCCTTTTATTTCCAGCCACATGTTGAGAAGAGACTTTGGCAGTTACAAAGTTCGGTGGCTAGTTCACACACTAAAATTTTGAACTGAGGATCGATGATAACGTAAGTACAACATGGTCCTGAGGGTCTCTATGCCATTTTTTTTTCCTCGAGTTTTTACCCTTATAAAGTGATGTGGATAAGATTGAGATACTTGTTTTGCATGAATTTTATTCTACATGATTATCCTTCTGTGCTTGTTGGTGTTTCCATGTTTTTTTTCTCATGACTTAATACAGAGATTTGCTGATGTCCAAAAAGCAATGGTTATGGAAATTCTGTAATATTGTGGAAAAACTAGTTTCCTACTTTCTTTTCCAGTTTTCTCAACAATAAATGATGATCTTGCAGATCAACTCCGCGATGGTTGGTCGGGTGCTTAATTCAATTTTGGGTCAGAATCACTGTTCAGTTGGTTTGGCTCATGGGAAGAAGAAAAAGAGAGCACATACTTACCAGGATCCTGATCCTTATAATTCAATACAACACAGAGAAAATACACTACTACTTGTGAGCTCCTTACTTGACGTATTGCTCCTGAAGAAGAACATAGAGAACAGGTCTGCAATAATTTTTGAATGCAGATTTAGTATGTTCTACTGTGATTGTGAATTGATGTGTTATCATTTACTTAAACCCAAAAATTTGGAACATATGTTTTCTTGAAGCTGATGATTTCCAATTATATGTTTGTAGAGCTTCACTATTAGGTCCATTATCTAAGCTTCTTCGCATGATATGTATGAATAATGAGCGGCTGCATAAGACTACTGACCAGGATACAGGGAATGAAACTTCATCTGTTGCTTCTCAGACTTTTCCTGATACTGCTGCTTATATTCAGCAGACTCTGCTGTCTACTTTGGAAGATATCAGTGCTTCCCTTGTAAATGATTTTCCAGAAAAGGTTTTCTCCAACTTTTACTCTGATATTTATTGACATGTATCCTGTCATGATTCAAGTATTACGGGGCTTCTCTTCTTCTGATCACAAGTTATGCATGTTTTGTCAGGATGCCATTGTTCAGAATTTTGACTTGGAATTGTTAGTCAATTATGCCCGCTCTACAAGTGATGCAATTACCCGCAATCACATCTTCTCGTTACTTACAATTCTTACCAAAATTATACCTGACAAAGTTTTGGACTACACAATGGATATCATCACAGTGATAGGGGAATCTACTGTTACACAGGTTGGGTGTTACCTGAAGAATTTTTTTTTTCCTTTTTCCTGACTTTATTGGAATAATTGTGCTCGCACATATGCAATCTGTGGACTTCAACATTTGATTGTTTTCTAGATTCCATCATTATTTGCGTTTGAAGCAATTAAGCATTGCTCTTTGACAAACGCTAACCTTCTATTATCCTGTTTATGTTGCTGATGGTTTGCAATAAGTGCCTGCAGCTGCAAATCTTGTCTTCTTATGCACTATCTCTGAGATTTTAAGCTCACTTCGTCAATTAAGCTGTGTATTTTTGAGCCCTAAATTAATCAATTGATCTTTCTGCAGTGGGATAGCTATTCGCAACATGTGGTTGAAGACCTTATATCGGCAGTTGTACCATGCTGGATATCTAGGACTGACAATGTAGACAACTTTCTTCAGGTAATAGTCTTACGAAATTTTCTTTTGTTGGCATTAATTTCTGCATTCAAGTGTTTTCTGGTGCACTATTCGAGTGATCTCTCGCTTCTGTTTGGATTTTTTGCATATTAATCCTGACCTTGTTCAAAACTTCTCTCAGATTTTCGTAACTATACTGCCACTAGTTGTGGAACAGAGGAGGCTCCCCATTATTGTGCACATATTGAGGTATAGATAGTTCATCTGCTGTTTTGGTTATATGGCTTTCATTTTCTCTGACTAGGTTGCTTCACAGGACTCTTGGAGAAGCTGATAGTTTGGGTTCTCTGCTCTTCCTCCTTTTCCATTCATTAGTCTCAAGGAAGAGCTTATTTAGTCTTAGCAGCAACCCTTCCTTGGATCAATTGACCAGTATCATCAATAGGCAGTGGGAATATGAATTTGCTCTGCAGCTTTGTGAGCAATATTCATGCACAATATGGCTTCCTTCTGTAGTTTTATTGCTTCAGAAAACTGGAAACAGTAATTTGAGTGAAGATATGGTTCTGGAGATCCTGGCCGCAATGCAATTCATTTCAGACAAGCTGCGAGATCCTGAAATTGCTTACAAGCTGGATTCTGGAGAAGATTTGAACAACATTCAGGTATGAACCATCTGTGCCTTGTTTTAAACTTTTTTATTAGTTGGTATGTAACGCCCCAAATTCTAATTGGTTTAAACTTTGGGCGTTATCATTATTGTTCCATAAACTTAATTGAAGCGGAAAATTTTAATTAAAAACTTTAAACTTTAATAAATATGAAATTTCATAACATCCAATTAAATCATTCCAAAACATAAATTCAGAAACTTTAAGCGTCAATAGAAATCTAAGAAACACTAATCTCTAAACATAAAGAAAATTACTGATGGTTTTCTTGAAATGTGTTTTACTTGGCAACCCGCGCACCATTCAGCCACCATCCATGTTGAACCGTTCTAACTTGAGAAGTTAAAATTTTGAAGGAGTTAGTATTTTAAATCCAGTAGGATACGTGCATCTAAAACAATATAATGATTTCTTAAACATAAATCTATAACATTCCATACCATCATTTCATCAAGAGCAATCGAAGATCAATCGAAAACTCTAGCAATTGAGAAAAATCCGAAGGAGTTCTCACACTTCATTTCATTTCATTGGGACCCGTAGGTCCATTAGCATTTCGTGAAATAAATCATGCAAAAGAAA